>KK115932.1:397908-420531 GCA_000611955.2 Stegodyphus mimosarum | reverse complement strand
GTAGAAGTTCTTTGGCATTAATGCATATTCATTATACCAAAGAAATATCAATTGACAAAGTTATTGATATATTTGCCAGCTTACAGCCACGAAAAATGGAATTCGGGAATATTTTAATTGTCGAACTAAAATGAAAGGCCAGAAAAATTTTTGCCTTTTTTTTTAAATTTTTATTTGCAGTTTAATTTTATGTCTAAAATAAAGATGCATTTACAGTTTTTATATATTTAATTCAATATCTTTGTTATGTAATTATACAGAAAATAGATTTTATATATTTATTTATCTTTATAGTTGTATTATGAAACCGAAGTAAGATGAATTTCAAAATTATTTTAATATTTCTTGGTATATGTGAGCGTGTACTTAAGAAATGAAAGTAAAATACTAGAAGTACTTTTACTAGTATTATATATTTTTGTTATTTATTATTTCCTTTATAATATTTTTTTAAATTGCTTTAATAAAGGTTAAAATAGTTAAGGTGTAGAAAAACATTTTAGTTATGCACTAAAATGTTTGTAGGGTAATAACTATAAATACGATAATTAAATGCAATATATGCATAATTTTGTTACATAATTCTATTATTAATAAAACTTACAGTATAATTATTATTTATATTAAGATAACTGTCATTAAAATAATATATTCGTCACGTAGTAATTACCTATATAATTGAAGATGCTGTAATAGGCAGTATAGCCATATTAGTTGTAGCGGGCATCTCCCCGTATTTTGAGCTGTTTACACCAATGCTTACATATTTATACCAAGGTAATATTTGTGATAATCAAGTGTTCGATTTTGTACAAAGAAAGCGGAAAAGAAATAACTAATTCTACCACGCTACCACAAGCTTGAGTTATTAATTACAGAACCCTAAGAGATTTTGTTAGATTCATGAGATAAATCTGAATATTTGTTTTTACAAACACGGGTTTTCAATTTAAATTCAATTCAAATTAAGTCCTGGAATATGCCTCAGTACAACTTAAAAGCACTTTATAAAACTGAACGACTAACTAATTTAAAAATTTCACATTACGAAAGCTATTTTATGAGAACGATTTGTTTACCAAACGCTCACTGACTTCCTACAAATAAATAAAAAAAAGTAATGAATAAAGAAGACAGGAGAAAATAAATTATCTGATTACATAGATATAAGCAAGAAAGAAAAAAGTAAGAATACTGGAGACAGAATTAAAAGTGACACGAGTTAAAAAATATCCTACTCGTGCAGCTAACATAAAGAAAGAAATAAAATCCACAGAAAATGACAAATACAATCGTTTCATTATTAAAAAGAGTAATACCGACAAAGAAATCTACGGTTAATTCAAAATAACGGTTAATCCGATGGCAGTTAAAGAAACACGGGAAAAAACAATAACCGATATTTTAATTACCAGAAAAATATGAACTATTCACCGTTATTCTCAAACAATTTAATATGAAGAATAAGTTTATTAGGTTACGTAAAATTAAATCATTATTCAAAATGAAAAGAACACACTGTTTGTAACGAAAGAATACCCATTACTAAGAAAGGAAAAAACTTAGCTACAAACAGTAATCATCGGCAACAGTTATAAGAAAACTTAAATAATATCGTTGAGTTCAAATTCGTGGAAAAATTCGGTTAGAACGTTTTTTGGGGGGAGGAGAGCTTAGTTTATCTGGCAGACATAATCTGCTGAAAAAAATGTGTTATTTACACATTTTCATAAGTGACGTTCTACAAAAAGGATGTTCTTTTCATAGACAGTTTTGTTTTGCGCTCAGGATTTGAGATTACAATTTTCCTATAGCTCTGCAGCAAATAAATTTAACTGTTTCTACATAGGGCTAGGTTAATCGCATTCCCTTTTACACAGTACCTTTAGCAAAATAAGATATTAATGCACGAAACTTTCTTTAAAATTAACATACGATTAACGGGGGAGCGGAGGAAGAGAATGATGGAGTTAGTTTGATAGCCAGATATAATCATGATTTCTGCATTTTAATAAACCAAGATGGATCAGAGTTGCTCCTAAATTCCTAAATAAAAGTTAAGATGTTGAAACAAAAAGGTCACTTATCGTGCCTGACAGAATATATTCAAAAATATATTATATAAAACCACATCTCAGTAACCTGCCATTTATTATTCAAAAACTTCGAGTGCTTACTTAGCCTATTTGCATTTCAGAATATTTTCCTTCTGAATGTGAGCGTAAGAAGACATCGAATGCGCAAAAACAAGGAAACAAATTTGCTGCTGAATCTGGAATAATTATTTGAGATCTTGCAAGATGCTTGAAAAACGTGGTGTAGATTTTCTTCCCTTAAATATTAATTGTTTTGCACGTTAATGCAATGAATATTTTGTGTTTAATCTAGGAAACCATAGTGAATTCGAATTCCAGACTTCGCGACTGTTAGCCGGAAGTGCTTTCAATTACACGACGAAAGTAAATGGTAAAGGAGGAGAAAATCTCTTTCATTCTCCTTCACTTAAAGGTCGACCTGTAATGAGGGGATAAACTCGCCATATAGAGCTTATGTCAAATAACCGATCAGTGCATTTTAGTTCGGGCGCAACACTTGCAGAGTCTCTTTAGAATTTTTTAAGCTGATGAACATGACGAATCAGTGATGCCCTTGCCGGGATTCGAACTCTGGACCTCCCGATTGCCAGCAGCCTACCAACGGCCGTAAAGTCGCTGAACACTGGTAAATCGACTGCGTTCGAATCTCCGCAAATGGGCTGGTTGATTGGTTAGTTTACGTAATTTTCCACATGTGTAACATGGCTACGAGTCAGTTTTTCTTAAAAAAGGCCTCAATGAAGGAATTCCTCCTAATACGCAGACAGCCCTCGAGATGCTTTGCCTTAATCAATTAACCTAACTTAACACAGCAATCTCACCACGAAGGCAAGCAGTAAGGAAGAAGAAAATTCTTTAAAAAATAACGTTTTGTATTTATAATACGGTTTTAAGCCTAAAGCTGAAACTCGCTTTATAACATTCTCTACATTACTTCATAACTGGAAGTTAACGCTGCACAAAAATAAATAAATAAATAAATAAAATAATAAAAATAAAATAAAAAAGGACAGTTCTCTATCTCCCGTTCTACTGGGCCGATTGACGGAATTCAACTTACATTTTTCATGTCTAGAAAGCACAACTTAGGATATATATTAGATTTATGCATAGCAATTGTTCTAACCTAGGTATTCTGGCACAAAATCGGACTTTTTCTGAAATAACATAGCTATTTTTTTTTTCCATTACTCGATTCTACGCAAAGCGCCAAGTTTTGTAAAAATTGCACGAGTAGTTTTAAAAAATTAACTCCTCAGTATTAATTAAATTTGGTATATATTTATTAACATCTCTTTTTTTATTATTAAACTTATTTGATTCCTTCTTTCACTATTCGAAATTTGGTTTCAATCCAAATAAAATTCGTAGATATTTCCCGATTTATTTTTTTAATTTGTATTTTTTAGGAATTTTTATAAATTATTCGCAAAACAATTTTTGAATTAAAAACCTATAAAATTTATTATCATCTTAAAATAGGTGTTTTCTAGGCATACTGCCAAAAAGTAAGAGTTTTTTTCTTGAAAATTTACAAAGATATATATTGGCACGTTTTGAAATATGACATATTAGTCATAAGGCATAATAATACTAAATGTAATTTACGCACTTTGTTAAAATTTTTGAAAGAATAACGATGCGCCTTTGTTTCCTCTCGTTCACGATGAAAAAAGGGAAAGAAAAATAACTTCGCCAAGTGAATTCTTGGCGCAAACCGAAAAGTGTTCGCCAAGATAAAGTTTTAAATTTCTCGGCTAGTTGCTCAGCAAATTTTACAAAATTTAATATTTAGGCATAATCTGAGTTGTAGAATCAAAATATGGGGAAAAAATCAGCATTTAATTTCAGAAAAAGGCCGCTTTTGTGTCCAAATACCTATGTTAGAAACAATGCTATATATAAATCTAATGTATGTCTAAGTCGCGCTTTCCACACATGAAAACCGCAAGTTAAAATTCCATCAATCGGCTCAGTAGAACGGGAATATAGAACTGACCCCTCCTTTTTATTTATTTATTTTATTTATTTGTGCAAGATGCACAGTAGAATGTTTCGAGACAATATTTCATGAAATAGACGTGGTAGACACCTTTCCGTCTGAACACGAATTGTCTAGGTCTTCCTTTCCTTAAAAGAAATATTACGATGCAACCAAGTAATAAGGGAAAGAAAGAAAAAAAATTTTAAATGAAGTTCTGCTTCTGTATTAAACCGAATGAACACAACTAAAAACCTTATATGAAGTAACAATACAATAAGTATTTTCGAATACCTGTTTCCGTAATAGATAGAATTTCGGCTGCTGAGATCGTCTTGTAGGCAAAGATGCACGTCACTCAATTAAAACATTTAGCGAATCCAACTAAAACTGCTTGCATCCTGGAAGACTGAAAATGATAAACACGAATTAATCATACAGCATAAATTTCAGTCAGAAAGGTTTTAAATATATTTATTTGCACTGAAAGTAACTATTATCTTTATTTTCTTCCCTCGACATGTGGAAAATATGCCTTAATAATCGTAAGGTGAACATAATATTTTTAGTTTGCACTAGTAGCATAAACTACAGAGACTACACACACATAATTATTTTATATTATACATAACTAAAAACAGAAATGTTACAAATATAGTCCTATATGCAGAGGAAAACACGTAAATGATACATACATTCTAACCTCATAAGGCTATGTGAAATAAAAATATTACGATTTTTGTTCTTAAAAGTTTAAAAGATTAGATTATCGGCGATAATCTAAAGATCAAATTAAGAAAAAAATCACAGAGAAAATGCGATCTGACTGCGGCTCATCTAGTATTTATAAAAATAATTTTAAAATTCCATTTACATAACAAGCAAGCAAGCAATTCTATGCTTAAATTTTTTAAACTGTTAAGAAAATTTCTGACAATAAATAAATCAATTATGAATGAACATAATAAATTTTTCTTTAATTATTTATAGTAACCATTCCCTTTTTTTTTGGAGGGGGGCTGAATCGCTTACTTCTGCTTCACAAGACAAACATCAAGTTAAAAGCTTTTAAATGAATTTATATTTATTTACCAGTTTTTGATTAATCATATATTCTTCCAAGTGTGTGACCTATCTTCTTTCAATACACCTCATCGTCATACATCTTCGAACATTAATTGCATGATACTACGATAAACATTTTAACCTTACAAATCCTATTTACTGAAGATATGGGATCTGCAAGGTACATAAAGTACTTCTTCTCTACACTAACGTTCTTTAAATTCCACAAGTTTTTCTTCAGAAAAATGTCTCCAAGTGTTGAAGTCGACTATGATGTTTGTACATTTACACATTCATTGATGAAAAAAAATTCCAAACTTCTTCAATGCTTCCATTTTTTTCTTGGGGAAGGATGGGTAATTAGAGCTTAATAAATGTAGAAGCGCGTGCGCGTTCTATTAAGTGTTTATCTATTAGTGTTTCTTCATTAGTCAATACATGCTTGTATGCGTCTGAGGGTAGGAGGACAGTTTGCCGTTTGTCCCTTAAGTTAAATTTGTAGGGAATAAGTCTAAATTCCATTCATTCTCTTTTTTTTTCCTTTCCCCCTGTAATATCAATACACATACACTGCTAAACCACATTTCCATCAATACCGATAAAATGTAACCGATAGTTTTTATTCACTTTATTTCATTTTTTAAAACTTACGCAATTTTTTTTGATAAATGAATAACGTATACTACTTTTTATTATTAATCGCAAGGCCCAAAATTAAACGTTTATTTTCTCTCTCCTAATACTAAGGATATCAATTACAATGCAATCGAAATTAACAGATAGATTCTTGCTGCCTTAACTATAGTTTACCTTTATTCTTTTAAATTATGTACTTATTACTAAATGTTATATCTTTTATCTCAGTGAGGTCTTTCTTCCCAAAAGGCTCACAGAAGCTGCTTAAAAACCATAACCCAACCTTCTCCTTATATATATAAAGCTCTCCTTTCAAACTCCATAATATCACAGATCTTCAGCATATTCACAACTGCTAGCATCAAAAAATCAACACGTAATCTTAGAAGTTTTCTTCCCGGTACTCCCAATTTAAGAACTACTTTAATACTCTTGATTAAGTGAATATTTTTGGAAGTAATTCTTTTATAATTTAAATTTTCAGTAGGCTTCCCTTTCAAAAATCCCAGTCTATTTTTTTCCATTTCGCTTTTGGTGAAACAGAAAAGATATTTACGTAATAATAACATGAATCCCCGATCTTTTCCTCTTTCTCCAGTGCATGTTGACGAAATCCTCATAATTCTGCACTTTAAATACAAAAAAGAGCAAAGGTCTGTTTTGCAAGTTTTAAATGTTATTGAGAGAAATCAATGATGCTTTAATTACGTTTGAAAACGCATGCATGCTTATCATTGCACATTATCTCTAAAAATTACTATAGTAGCTTTTTATATGAATGTATACAACATATCGTTTTATTGAAAATAGGTATAATTTAAAATGCAATAGAAGAAGGATATTGGGCCTTTTTCCCCCGAGATGAAATTCTTCATTCGGGTTATATCTCATGCAAAATTCTCAAATTCGAACAGGTTGGACTTTTCTAACAAGGTAAAAAATAATTAGTAATAATTACTTGAAGTCCATGTCTTCTGATAATTAACAGTTAAAAAAGAAATATAGTACAGCAATATATCAGGGGTAAGATTAGTATATCTTCGAAACCATTCTTTGCTGCATATCGATTAGTAACCATTTTTAACGTTTAATTACTGTTGTCTTCTTTCAGTTTAATGTGCATCAACTAAAATTACGAAAACAATTAAAAGAAGAAAAACCTCCCAAATAAAAGTTACAGAGGAGAAGACTACACTGGAGGCAATCTTTTGAATAACATACCTGCTAAAGGTTTCTTTTTTAACACGCAGTTAATAATGCTTTCATTTTTGATATGGAACTTTTTCATATACGTTTTCGAAAAACTTTTGAAATATGGTTATTAAACCATTAACCAGAAGACTTCCGACATTCAAAAACAGGAAGAATAAAAACAGAACGCATTTTAAAATGGTGTGGATCACCAAAGGATACTAATTTGAAATTGAGATTTTCCACACAACAGTTTTAAGATTCAGTGCAAGCAATCACATTATACAACAACTTTCACTATTTAAATTAAGTAGTGTCTCGGCATCCAGGTAATTTTTCTCCCCTGAACACTGTTAAATCAAAGTATGATGAGACACTTAATGGTGAAGAGCTTAATTTTATATGCAAACTGGGTTTTCAGGACTACACGTTGAAAGAAGTTGCGGGAGGAAGAAACATGCCAGGAACAATATGTCTTATACCACTGTACCAATGACTACAGTAATGCTACTGCCAATTGTTTCATAAGAGAAAAACAGGTGATAACAGAACAGGTAAGTGATTTAGAATTTTTGGGGAAGCTTGTGGTAGTCCATCAACACAGAATTTGTTAAAATTGTAAAACGTAAACATGTTAAAATACAATACTTCTGTGCCTAACAAAAATTTACATAACTTCAGTCACAAGTAATACATATTTAATTATTCTAAAGTTGTATATTAAATTTAAAAAAATCTGATGTGTACACCACATGACTTCCTTGTATGAAATGTTAAATTATACGCAGTTTTCCTGCATTTCATTTAAACATATTGAATTAACAGTTAACGAAATTTGAACTAAATCGAATTCGTCGATAGTGCATAAAAATAGAATAAATGCACTCTTTAAAGTTCACTATATTTATTTACCATAGCCACACTTCGGCGCTAGGTTCACTTTATACGTTTAAATCTCAATCATTTTATTACTCAGAGTGAGCAAACATTATAGCATCGGAAGAATTACCACAAGTTCTATTCAAATACTATAATAAATCTAAAACCACGTATAAAAGAAATTAAACAAATTAAAAAAGGAACAGTTTTTCACAGACGATTCAGCGCCGCTTACTTAATGCGCATGCGCTACTAATTAATTCAGTTCTCACTTCGCGGTAAGGCAAAAATACACAAAAATTCAAAATATTTTCATTAAAAATTGAAAGATATAGGAAAACATAAAACACCAAGTACAGTTAAAACGATTAAAAAAACAATTTTTACAATTAAAATGACAATTTGTACACAAAAACCAGCCAATAACTTAAATGATAAGTCCAGAATAAATCAAGAATAATTTAATTCGCAATAATAAAAGAAGACGTTACTTTGTTACTGTGAAGCCTAGTTTCTTTAGATTGGCAACAAATCCACTATTCTGCTAAGCATCAAATGTAAACAAGTATGGCCGCTATCATAACCAAAAATTAGGCTTAGCCGCATTTAAAAAAACTTTTAAACTGTTGATAATTCCACAATTATTGCATACAGGTTGACTAAGGGCATAAAAATCTTACCCGAAAGATAAGAACAACATAATCCAATCATTTTTAAAACAAAAAATGCACATTTACAAACTTATAAAGAAACTGAGCTCGCTGAGCCAAGTAACAAAGTGGATATATATATATATATATATATATATATACTTTGGGTGCGGCCGAAATGCGAGGTGTACATCTACAGGTTACAGCAGCCCTATATACAAAATTTCAATGTTCTGAGGCTTCTTGTTTTTGAGTTATGCGAGATACATATGTACATACATACGTACATAAGTACGCACAGACGCCACGAAAAAATCTCTTCAGAATCTATCTTAAATCAGTTTTATAATTTTTGGGGGGAGAAAAAAAAAGTCCTTTATTCTGTCCTTATGTTCAGATATCACGCAAAAACATCGTTAAATTGCATTCGATAGCGGTCCGAAATTTTTTGCGATTACAATACTTCCTTTTTACTTCGTACAAGGAAGTAAAAAAGCAAATTAGTAGCAGCAATAAGTCAATAATTCAAGGTAAAACTGTAAAAGATTTAACTGTCAATCTAAGAGTCGATTAAAAAAATTTAAAAATAGCATCTGGAAAGTTAAAATCCAAGAATGACGGTTGTATTCGACATGGCGGTGTCAGATCAAGTAAAATTTTGCATAAAAACGAAATGCATCTGCCATTCCACTATAATGGAAGATACAGAAGAGGCGCCTTAGAACAAATTATCGAAAAGATAAGGAAAAAAAAAAGTAAAAGCCGTCTTTCATCAGTAAGTGCTTTTTTAATGAAAAGGAAAAGAACATTACACATAGGTGAAAATATTTACTAAGAAACCTAAGCAGGACGAACAGCTTGAGAAAAAAGTTATAAGGAAAAATAAAAAGCATTAATTTATCAGACTAGAATATTACAGTAAACTGAAAAAATTCTCCGGAACTAAGAATATTTCAAAATGTCGCACTATAAAGCCTTTTGGTAAAATAAAGTCTTCCTTTGCACTCTTATTTTTCTAGTACAACTGTTGTTAGTTGTTGAAATTCCGAAATTTGTTCAGCAGTTTTTTTATGCATTCCATTTACATCTGAGAGAAGTGAAATGAGCAAAATGATTACAGATGTACGATTTTAAAATGTAAGCTATAAAATAGTTTCTTGATTTTAACGTCTAAAAGAATATTTTAGTACAGATGCTTATACAGGGTGATTCTAAAACATCTGGCAAAACTGTAACGGTAAGTCGACCGGACCGAAATCAGAAGATTGGAAGTGGAATATGTGTGCGAAAATGGCGCATGTAAGTGTTGCACGTAAAGAAGGTATGAGCAACAGGTAAGCAAGAAACTACGCATGAACAGTTGGTAAAAGATAAGAAAAGTAAAAAGAAACAATATTTTAATGATTCAACTTTTCACAATAAACGCTCGAGCGGGAGATATTCATTAGTGATATATTAGTACAGAAAAGGCATCTCACAAACATTTTCAGCAGCAACTAACGATTTGTCCTCTGAAACGCCATCGTACTTAATAAGACATTTTGCGCTCTTAATACGCCCTAAAAGAGGAATCCACGCATGTCAAATCTGGCGAACGTGATGGCCGAGGCACAGGTGCGCACCATCCAATGGTAAACTTAAGTAGCATCAAGGTAATTTCTGAAGATAAGCTGAAACGAGCTGACTCTCCATAGTGATGGGACCACATTCGTGAGCGAACAACTGCAGAAGCATAGGAAAGACGTTCCAGCCAGGTACCTTAACCCATTTTTAGCCAAACTTTTAGTTTTTTTTCAAAGAACTTTTTGGGGCAATGTATTCTTTATTAGGGTCTAAGAAATCATTGCAACAAGACATTTTTGAATTTCCTTCAATATTTTTTAAAATATTAAGTGTCCTGTGTACAGGACATTGGCTAAATCCCCAACTTTACATTGATCGCTTCTCACAACTCCAACACAATATATTTCTAGTAATATATTTATACATAAGTGCACATATTGCAAAATAAACATTATTTCTCGCATTTTGAATCAAAAACTATCCATTTTAAAGAAAAAACACATTTTATGCACAAATATTTTTAATTTTTTTTCAAAATACAAAACATGTTTTACAAGAAATCTATTTTTTTAAGTTTTGCTGTGATAAGCAATAAAGCATTTTGCGCAAAGTCCAACATCACACTTCTGACAAATTGTCATTGGTTTAGAATTGCATAATTTGCATCTCCTTTGCTTTTTTGTCGTCTTAATTAAATGACCAATATTATCATATCGAATTACTTTTCCTGCATATCCTCCACCTGAAGGGGCAGCTTTAGCCCTTGGTACGGGATTTGACAGCAGCAAAGATATAGTAATTCTAGAAATAGCAAAAATAAATAAATACTTATTTACATGTTTTTTAATGCATAGCTTATAAACATATAATGAAAACTTACCCACGCCGAAATGCTAAAAGGTCGTCATTCCCACATTCAGCAAGCTTGTATGCTTTCCAGGAAGCAACAATCATTGTGTCAATGATGTTAGTAAACAAAGTCCAGTACCACTTTTTACCCTTTATGGAGATGTCATATGCCGACATAAGACCGTCAAATAAATCTACTCCATTTTTGTATTTGTTGTAATTTTTTATACATTTGGGAATAGGTACACTACATACTTTTCCTTTTGATCTCCTAGAAACTTCATCAGTTGAAAGTGTTTGCTCAAAATTGGATATAACAGTAACTGGTTTTGTGTCATTCCAGCGAACGATAGAGATGCAATTTTTACTGTCAAAAGCACGCATCATAAATCCGCGAGGTTTTTTTGAGCATTCCGAAGTAGTTATTAAAGGGCATTGTGCTACTCGCCCTACTCGCACAGTTCCTGTTGCAAAATACCCCATTTCCTTCAAGACAACAAAAAGTGTGTGCGAACTAAAAAAGTTGTCCATGTAAACAGTATGTTCAGTAGGATTATTTACAACATCTAACAAAGAGGTGACTACTCTGTGCGACAAAGGAATATCTTGTGCTTCGTTTCTTCCCTGATAGGGAATTATTTTCAGAGGGTAACCATCAAAAGTGCAGATCATCCAAAGTTTGTATCCAAACTTTACAGGTTTGCCTTTCATATACATTTTTAAGGAATTTCTGCCGAAATATTTCACCATTCTCTCATCAATTGTCAATTGTTGTGCCATGACGCCAAATTGATTTAAAGAATTATTTAAAATGTCGTACAGTGGGCGAACTTTAAAATACTTGTCATTTTTCTCGATGTGTGAATTATCGCTAAAATGTATATATTTTTTTATTTCGTGATATCTATTCCTTGACATGCTGTTTGACACAATTGAAGTAGAGCAATCAGGGCTTTTTTCCCAATACATGTTTTCTCTGGGTAGTTTATGATACCCAGAAAAAATAAGAATTCCCAGAAATGTTCTAATATCATGCTGTGTAAGGAGAAACCCATGCTCATTTTTCTGAGAAGCATAAATTAGAGACTGTTTATGTATATGTTCAATGATTGGATTAGCATATAAATTAAAAATCTCAATCGGACTCAATCCGCATAATTTTTCCCGCATTTGTTGAACTCGTGTTCGTTGAATTTTTTCTCTTTCTTTTTCTTGATCTTTAGTGTCTGGTAAAGGGTCCAATCGAGTACTTTCTCTAATTTTCCATTTTGGATCGGGAACTTTTGTTGGAAATTTACAATTAGAATACATTGAATTATGAGTAGATATCTCAGTCTGTTGATTCTCTGATACTGTAGTTTCAGATGAATCCAGTGCACATGAGATATTTTCATTCGCTCCTTGTACAGGAATTTCGATTGTCCCTGCGACATCATGTAAATCTCGAGTTATTTCTAAATCATCATTACGTGCTTCATTTACAAGTATATCATCATCAATATTTTCATTGTCACTGTTCTCGTCAGGATCTGGTGGAATAATATTAAATTCAAAAGAATCCTGCTCATCAAATTCTTCATCAGGTAGGGTGTTCAGAAACTCAACAGCTTCTTCAACCGTTTTAAAGTAAGTTTTCCTTGACATTCTAGAACAAAATTGCAAGAAAAATATCTCATTCACTATGATAAACAACTTATCATCGAACAAAAATAAACAAAATTTCATAACACGAAATAAAAGTTTAGAACTTTTGAAGACCGCTTTAAAAAATACATTGATATATTGATTTTTACATAAAAATTTAAAAAAAAGGAAATAAAAACCACAAATATTATGCAAAACTATAAAATGAAAGTTAAAAAAATGTATCTCGTAAAAAGAAACAAAGAAATGCAAGCATTTATTAAGTTTTCAAGACATTGGAAATGTAATTTCACTGAAATTGTGTAGCATCATTTGCCGCGCCATTTAACCAGACATATAGCCAAAGATATGTATACAGGACGCGGCCTTTCTAAGCAGCTACAATAATAGGAAACAATATATTTGTTCAAATAAATACATAGAATTAATCTTTGAACTCTACTAAATAAATATTTTTAAAAGAAATTACATTATTTAGCAAAAATTACTTCAAATAAATTCAAAATGTTACATACCTGTTAAATTCGGCGTTCTCAGAAGACTGCCTTCAATAAAACAAATTCTCCAGACAGAACACGTGACTTTATGGCACCAAGTTCATAACGGTATACTCAGATAGGTCTTGGCATGCTGCCAGTTTGTTTGTTTTTCAAAATAACTGCGAGAAGACTTTTATAACGGTCAATACTTTTGATACTAATTGTGTCCTGTGTACAGGACAATGGCTAAAAATGGGTTAAAGAAAGATGCCATACGTGCTGCCGTTCAAGCGAATAGGTAGAATGTACGGTCTTACTAAACAGTTGCCCACGATACCAGCCCTAATACTACTTTCCAGGTAGGCAAGTGATTTCTTACCACGCATCCAAGGGTTAGAATAGTGGATATTAAGTGTACCCAAACGTGCAAACATAGCCTCATCAATGCATTACATGTACGATGAGAAGTCGGAAGTTGCTGGAATCTGCTGTCGGTACCGGTGCGCAAATTTAACACTCCAAGTGGTTGGTATTCGTCGGATTTCAATGCTTGCGCATCTCTCCAAATTACACGATGCATTTTTTCTTTACCTAAGGTTCTTCAAACGGTTGACTGGATCCCACACAACGCGCGTCCAACAGCTATTATGTATCAGTAGGATTATCCTCAGATGTACGTATTATAGTTTCTTCCACTGCATAATTTCTGCGCCATTTTCTTTTGTCCATACACGCCCACCAGCGAGCGAATAGTAAAGTCACTGCACACTGGTAGTTCGACCTGTGTTTGATTCTAGGAAAATGGACTGGCTGCATGGACGTTTTCGTGGTTTTCCCATGTGTAATATGGTGCGAGTTACTTCCCCATATATATGCAAAGCAGTGGTTAGTGACGCTGTCTGATGTTCCGCGTTCGAATTCCGGAGAAGGTATGGATGTTTGTATTTGTGAAACAAGGCGTCTTTCAAAATACACGGAGAATCGAAAGTCCACTCGAGAGGCTAGTGACAGAGAAAAGGGGGTTGAGAGATCCTTGAGCCATCCACCGGAGAGTTCTTCCTCAAAACTAGGGGCAGAACTGCATAATAGTGCGGCGGGGCTATACCTGTACGACCAATGGTGAAATCCCAGTGTCTCGCCCACTTTTACCTATACATGCGTAATTTGGATAAGAGTCAGTTTCCCTTAGACAGCCCTCTAGAAAGGCATCCCTTCACTTAGGCAGATAACCTTCCTGTGCTTTGTCATAATCAGATAAACTAAACCGTCCACATTACAACTGTAAGCACGAAGCGATCCACTCTCGCACAACTAGCTCCCTTACCAACTTATTCACGCCTATCACGCAATCATATTATACATGCACTCTATACAGAATAATTATACACCACGGTTTTAAACGAGAATGAACATGTCTTTTTTGCTATTCTTATACAAGACAGTTCGAGATGTACGAGACGTTTCCTAAAATATAGTCCATGATACATTCTTCCAAGCTAAACTTATCCCTTTGAGTTTACGTTTCCTTTCGAGAAGAAATACGATCCCGATCTTTCCTATCACTTGCTTTCTGAATAACAAAACTTTTCGCTTTCCTTCATCGAATTTTCTCAGAGAGAAAATTCTATTCCTTTGATACTCTAAGTCCGTACATTTCTTTAGAAAACAAAACTTGATCTACATGAACTTCTCATAGCAAAGCAGCATTATATATATATTGTATATATCACATCCAAAGAAGATTCAAAGTAGAAAAGACACTTGTGTCCAAATTAAGGAACTAATAAAGGTAATTTCCACAGGAATAAATATGCAACTCCAGCATTTCTGCTATGTATCATATTTTTGGCAGGAAAAGGTAGGATTTCTGATTTTTCAACGTAACAAGCGATATCTGGAAAATATTAGTGTTACAAATTTCGTTATCGCCAAGTTCTACTATATTTAAAAAGTTCCATGTAAACGGTCAGACTTTTCATCTGGTGGGATAACATAGGACTTTTAAGTATGATAAAAAAAATTTTTTTTTGGTGGATTTTTAACTAGGTCTTTCCTAAAAAATTTACGTAATAAAGGTGCACATTACATGGCACAATTTCTTGATCCAATAAACATGAAACGGAACAAAGTGACATTGCTTTCATTTTGAATACAACATATCCATTTTACTTTTTATTCGCGTGTATTGTTTATGAAAAATTAAGCTGAAGCCTAAACTTATTACATTCAGTAGCTCTACATTTGCATTATTCTCAAAACTATAGTAAGGAAAAATAATGAAAGCATAAAACTTAAAGGTAACTTGTTCTTTTAAATGATACCAAACTTGAACTTAACGCATTCATAATAAATAGCGAATACCATCGATCATTCTTAACCGTCTCTTCAAACAGAACGTTGCCCAAAGTGCGCCACAGGGTGCGACCAGTTTGACACCTGCCAGAACAGTCGGATTGCTATTACAACAATAATCCAAATGCCATGGGTCTTTAAAGATACGATTTCGTGGAAGACTTTCTAGAAGAAACTGGTTCGTATTCTAAACAATAAAAAAAAAAAAAAAAAAAAAAAAGAGAGAGAGAGAAAAAAAAGAAAGAAAGAAAGAATGAAAGAAAAAGAAAAAAAGAAAAAACACGTACAGTTAACTCGTTCGCCAAGAGAACTCGAAGCAAATTACCAGCGTTCAGGCTTCGGCCTTTGAGCTATCTGACGTCTCAACTGCTGATAAAATCGGTTAAATGGTTTGCGAAGCTTAGAGTTCGACTCCTCCTATGCTGCTACATTTTTCTTATTTAAACTCATTTCCTAGTGAAGTCTAACTATTATATATGTGACCAACTCGACTCAATTTTTATCATAATAATAATAATGTAAATTTTCCTTAAATTTAATGAAAACGTTTCGCCACTTGGCAGAGAAAAACTGCTGAAAACAACATTTTAAAATTCTAATTTTTTTAACCTTAGTCATTAGGTTATTTTGAAGCAGGAGACATGAAAAATGAGCAAAGCTCTCGCCGGGACTCGGACCTGGACCGTTTGAATACCCGCCGAGTGTGCTAGGGTTACACCACGAGGGCATGCTGGAAAGATGGAGAAAATACCTTAAATATTGCCCCTTTTAAAGGGTGACTGGGGATTAGAGGAACCACTTGTAAGATTCTAGTAGTGACGAATTATTGTCCACATTTTTTTTTTCCTTTTGTTCGGGCGCCACTGTAGAGTCATAAGGTTGTTTTGAAGCAGGACACATGAAAAATCAGCAACGCCTTCGTCGGGACTCGAACCTGGACTCCTAGTATATGCGACGAGTGTGCTACCGTTACACCAAGAAAGCTCTGGAAGGAGGGAGAAAATACCTTATAACCCGATCAAATTTTACCAATTCAGATTTGAGCAACTGAATTAAAGTATTTTGAGGAAGGTACAGAAAATTAGTGTTTGAGCGTAAACATTGTGGCCTTTGAAACAAGCACATTTTAGTCGAAAGGTTTTGAATCGAAGACTTGGTCCACGAAAATTTACCTACATGATGTATTAAGGCATCTGAAATACACCGATTTATTGCTCAAAGAAAGTGATCGTACAGTTTATTTCCATTCTCCCATTTCATTACATGCTTAATTCATGTAAGCATAGGCATGGTAAGTTCAAGCATAAGGTTTAAGCATAACCTTAATTTAAGCATAAGGCAAGTAAAACCTTCGTAGATCTCACTAATTCACGCAAACATAAAAATATTCATTTTAAAAAATATGAACCGGGGGGAGGCAGAACTCTCATTTATTTTTCTTTTTAAATAAATGGCTGCGTAAACAGATTCGCATAATGTCATATGTTTCCCCAAGTCATTTTTAAAGGGCAGAGACGCCAAACATTTTTTGTAGACAGACACATATTTAAAAATGGTGTCTCATTAAGACAATAAGCTACCTATTTACATAAAAAGGATCAAATATTCATGCTTCTCTTACTGTTTTTCATTTAGGTCGGAGGAGAGAGATTTTCTTGTCTAAGAAAAATTTTATTTTCTATTTAATGGCGTAGTCTTTCGGCGTTCGTAAAGCTTTCACTCACTCTTTTTTTTACTTAAAATTTTCATAAGCAAAGAAACAGAATTTTTATGAGTCTGTAAGTTGCAACGACGGTACAGTGTCAAGATGAAAACGAGAACAAACTCAGTACATTTTGACACTGGAGGGAAAGAAGCTCCACTTTTTTCTATGTTAATATTTTGATAACTAAGTTAAGTATTTAGAGACAAATTGTTCGAAATGTTTCAAGAAAAAGATGCCATACTAGTACCTACGACTAAATTCGTATATATCTGTATCACTACAATAAAGAACAGTAATTCACAATAGGCAAAATAATGTTCATGTATTCACACACATTCATGTTCACTTCTTTGGGGATTCTGCAAAATGTAAATTAGCCAAGTGAGATTTTTCTTTAATAGTGTCTTATCACTAAGGATTGAAGATACTGGAGTTAACTTTTAACAAGTTTCCCTTTGCATTATGAAATATACTTTCGGAAAGTAACTAATTAAGATACAGTTTTTATTAACGTTCGGAAAAGATACGTCTTGGAATTTTTTTATATGAAATTACGATGGTCTTTCGAAAATCTCATAAGCAGAGTCCACATTTCCATCGATCTCTGAGCCATCAAATTAAAGTCAATGGTAAGATGTGGTCATGATCTCTGTTCTTCGAAATTATTCTTAAGTTAAATCGATTATTTGTACAGAACATTAAGTTTTGTTATTTTCTGAAGCAAAAGTTATATCTAGCTTCACATTCCAGTTGTAGTGAGTACTGCTGTCCTGTTTGATTCTTGTATTGTCTGGATCCCCCCCCATTGGCGGGCACTTAGCTGACTAAATGTATAAAGGTGGAATCTCTAATAAAATATTTGAAAGAACAGTTCAAGGGCTTTTGTAACTCTCTCCATAGAGCACGACGCAAAACTGAAGCCGCATAGATTGCAATACCAGTAACGGCTGTCCACATTATGTTCGGTTTCATGCCGAGCCGTATAACATACCTGGTAGTGATGGCAGAGGCGGATTTCTGCAGGTTTTTTTACCTCAAAATTATCTGAAATTCATCCTTCTAATATAACGTATATTTAAAAGAAATATGATTTTGCTAATTGCTTTCCTTTATGGTGCAGCAATTTTAAAGTCCAACAGAGTTTATTTCTTTGTATCACTGGTTACAACGCATTTGTACGGAAGAGTATGGAGACTATTTAATTTTAAAGAAGTGCTAAATGGTTTAAGTGAGTGCCGTTTAACAAGAGGAAATCAGAATGCAATACGGATGGGAAAGAAACGAATGCTTCGAGTACACAATTTGCTTAGCGCTCAAAATTGGGTTGAGGATAATGTTTATGCAAATAATAAAATGAAATAGACATATTGAAAATTACATTTCTGAATGAACACAATTCAAGAAGCAAGAACAAGAGCTTGGAATCTAATGGCTCAGTTCCTTTTTATACCATAGATAAATCATTAACTTCGAGAAATCACTTTTTTTAATAACAGAAATTGTTTCGATACGTTGAGAATCGCGAAAATAGTCAAACAACCAACATGCTCCACAGTCCAGAGTTGCATGTTTACTCTGAATACAAACCAGTATTTTATATCATTTTCCTCTTTCTGAGTGCTTCTTGTGCACGACTTTGAAGTTTCGGTTTCTTCCTTTCAAAATGGCAAAACGCCACGTAGGCACTAGAGAATATTAAATTGTCAACAATTCATATACACATAACCGTAGGGCACAAACAGGTTATCCCAAACTGAAAATAGCTAAGCAGCGAAGAACTAAATCGTAGTATGCTGCCTATGTCTCTCACGGACTTCAGACATAGTTGGATACGCTTCTTCTTTCCGCGCAAAATCTTCTGAGCTTTGTAGTTTAAGTAGACCAGAAAAGACAATCGCTTACCACTTAATGAGTGGACTACATTTCACATCAAAGCAGCCGCTCACGTTTGTCGTACATTTAAATACATTGTACTGCGGACAGGCGTTGTACTTACTGCATTATACAACATATGCTAGAATTGCGCACTAATAGACAGATGCCAATTTTTTTCCAAACTCACAATGAAAGTTATTAGCATGTTATAGTTGGATTCTTCGGGAATTTAGCAGAAGAACGACGCTAACTCGAGAATTTAATGGCACCTATTTAGTAATTCTAATTGCGTCTGTAAACTCGTACACATCACTCCACAAGCTGTTTCAATATCGAATTCTCATTGAAAGCGGTAAATTTCTAAAATCAAGCTGTTACACTACAGAATCCTTAATTGTACGCCGAATATATTCCTGTATTTTATATCGTTTTTCACTCTCCAACTGCTTCTTCGGCACGACTTCGAAGTTTCGCTTTTTTCCTTTCAAAATGCCTTCCATCATTTCGTTCCATTTGATAGCAAAGAAGCATCGTCATCGATAACGACTGCGGCGTCATATAACAGGCACGCCTTTGTATTTCTTCCCATAAATCCCGACACCGGCAGTGCCGCCATCAGACTCGCACACCCCTCCGCTATTCCCGTGTTTTCTTTCTCTTGCCTCAGCTTCGGGAATCGGGCGGGGAAATCTGCAAACTCGCATTTATTCGCAGTCACCTGAGGCCCACGGGGTATTTCGCAGCCCATCTAATAAATCCAAAAGGAGACGTACACCGATCAAGGTCCCAAATCCCGAACGATGACAGAAAACGATTGAAGGCATTTTGTTATCCCTTTCTTTTTGCCATCTCTTGTCTCCCCTCCCCGACTATTTACGTTGCGATACGTTCCAAAACAAAGAGGCCGTAGGCTTAGGAATCAAAAGCAGTCTTAAATAAAATCAGATATCAAGAGACAAACGCACCCAGAAATCCTTTCTTAAATCCTATCATAAATTTTGGGCATCGATATAAATCAGGGTCAAATTTACTTATGCCTTAAGGATAAAAAAGCTGTAAATCACCCAAATAATGAGCAAGGATGAACACCGTCGTTCTTGTCTTTTTATTCAGTCACTTATCACGAGGTATTTATAACAGTGGGGAGTAAGAGCGCATGAAAAAAGAAATATAAATTACATAAATATCACACCGTATATGATAAAATTATACAATTAACTTATTTACAAAGAAAATGTAATAAATTTATAATTCAACAATTAGTTACACAGCTGAAATAATTTAATTCCCTTCTGGTGTTTAACGTTTTCAATTAAAATATCAGAGCCAGCAAAGAAATTACGCATTTCAAAAGCTGTATCAGAACACCATTCCTGTTAAAACATAGTAGGAATGGTGTTCTGATTTTTCAACGTCAGTTTCTGACATGCAACAACAGCAATAACAACAATAATAATAAATAAAATATGAGAGCAGAAATTTTTCAAGTTCTTTTCACTAAACTCTAAACAACCATTTTTCAATACCCACGAATAGTTTTCAAATTTGACTATTACCCAAGTTACAAATACTTTTTTAAAGTATCATGTCATCGAAGTGGGCCGCAAGTAAGCGAAAAGTTAACTTTTTATTCCTTAACTTTCTTATCGATACTATGTTACGTTGTTACACAAAATTTAATTTTAAACGCTTACTTACTGGCATCAGTTATTTATAACTTAATAATTGAAATTTTTATTTATGGCCTTATCATGCTCGATGGTAATCAAAACGAAACAAGATATACATTATCTTCGCCTTTCCGTCTGATTCTGAATTTACACGTGTTAATATATTCACACTTCAGCTTTGTAAGCCATTTTAATAATACATATTTTATTACTTATAAATTTCTTTGGCATAAGACGGTTTTCTAGTTGCAACAGGAACTAACTAACAAAGGCATGCAAAAGGAAAGCACTTGGTGTCTGTTGAAAAACCAGATCAGCACAATTAACTGAAGATTAAACCTTAAAAACTTAACTGTTATGTTTAACATAGAACATTCCACAAAAAGAAATTTAACTTTGTTTTAGAATTACTCGAGTTCTAATTTCCCCCCCCCATCCGAATTCACAATTATCTTACCAGCTCAAGCGAAAAATTCAAGATTTTATGAATCATCATTCTGTGTACTGAACCTTCAAAAAGCAATTAGCTACAATAAAATTAAAAAAATTTCAGAATTACGATTCTTATTCCCAACCATTTTTTCCCTGTATAGTGTTATTACGCAATTCTATTTAACTACTCTACTTTCTTTTTTCCCGTTTGTTTATTTCACGCATTTTAGTAATTGTATGAAGTATTTCTTCCACCTTCGTGTGCCTTCGTGATGTAGTTGGCAGCAAGCTGGGCGCGTATTCCAGAGGTCCGTGGTTCGAGTCCTGGCGAAGACGTTGCTCATTTCTTCAGCTTCGTGCTTCAAAAAAAAAAAAAAAAAAAATTTTAAAAAAAAAAAAAAAAAAAAAAAAAAAAGAATGCCTCTACACTGGCGCCCGAACCAAAAAAGGTGGTGGATGATTCTCCACCACCGGGATTTGGCGATCGGGTCCCCTGAACTCTAGTCGCCCTTGTATTTCTCCCACCTTCTTTGCATGCATTGGTGATGTAGTGGTCAGCACGCTGGGTGCGCATTCCAGAGGTCCATGGTTCGAGTCCCGGGGAAAGCGTAGCTCATTTCTTTAGCTTTCTGCTTCAAAAAAACCTAATGTCTCTACAATTACAAACGAAAATTTCAATATAAGAAATTCAGGAATCAGCGATAAAATAAGACTGGCAGGAATGTTATAATTCAATCAACAGAATTTTCATTTATTTTTCAATTTTGTAAAACAGTTATTTTTATAAACATTAAATAAAGTTAATTTTATTAAAATAATAAATACTACTATTAAAATTTCAAAAACATGTTGATGCATCCTTGGTGTAAATTTTAAGACTTTTCAAGATAATTAGAAAACAAAAGTGTTTACCTAATTTATATATTTGTCGTGTTTATTACTTTGGCAGTTAGTATTCAGGGAAGTTAATTACAAATAAAGCAGTTACATTAAAGGGAATATAAATACGGAGGAATATATGATATATTCAATAATAAACTATTAATCAATATACACGTTTGATTGGAAAAGATTAAAATTAAAAAAATTCACTGACACTAATTTCGTCTTTAAATCATCAGCAAAAGATTCTCCGAGAAGCATCGCAGTTTTGACAAAATAAACAGACTTGGAATATTAAGATGGGGCGGAAGACTAAAAAACTGAGGCATAATCGCTTTTTGGCCTGACGGTGGAAGAACGGAAAAAATTAATAAAAAAATCCCCACCCCCTCCTCCCAAAAAAGCAAGAATAGAGGAAGCTGGGATCTGTCGGAAGTATGATTTGTAACGGGAGAAAACGGAAGCATCCATTAGTTGGAGTTTGAAGAAAGTTGATCCATGTCTGTGACATGTTTGGTGAGGCTTTAAAGAGAGGCCAAGACAAGGAGTTTAAAAAAATTATAAAAATAAAAGACGGAATAAAATAGGAAGGAGAAAATGCCAGGTAGTTTGATTGAATGTAATGAACTGCAAACTACCCCGCGGAGGAACTTAATAAAAGAAGAATTGAAGGG
>KK115932.1:383067-397896 GCA_000611955.2 Stegodyphus mimosarum | reverse complement strand
AGAGAGAGAGAGAAACTGCTGTCAGAATGTAAAGCCTCATCTTTCGCTGGGCATACTACTTCCGCACCAATAGCCAAAGAAGATTAAAAAAATAGCGATTTCTGAGAAAATGGAAAGGAGAGGGGAAATATAAAAAAGAAAAACGCTCTGAAGGAAAAGTTTCATTGATGAACGGTACATCTCCCGGGCATTTGAAGGAAACCAAGAGGAGAGCACAAAAAATTTAAAAGGAAAAAACCTCAAGCCCCAAGGTGAGCTAAAATACAAGCGAGAGGAGGGCTAGCCCAAAGAATGGTACCGGCAGAAAGTTCAAAGAAGGGAGAAGCGAGTCTTTCGAAGCAGATGGCGTTTCCCTTTGGGCTACAATCCGATGCATTCGCGGAGGATATTAACATTGAAATTCGACTACGTCCTTGCAGCGAGGAATCTTAAAAAAGCCTAGCAGGCGTAAATAAATTAATCAGGATACCAGTCTGTCTCTTAAAGAACAGAAGTTAAAGACTTCTTTTGAAATACCTTCACCCTGCAAATATCCCCTCCTAAAATCCTAAGGAAGTAATTTTTTCACATAATTTACTTAAATATTTAACAAAATGCATGTCTGCGTTCAACATTAAACTGATTTCTGTTCATTCCTTAAATTAATTATCTTAAGAATAAAAGTTAGCCCGAAATACTATTTCACGTTCTCTAAAATTTACATTCTTAATTCAGGCTAAGGAAATTAAAGGCTTACTCCTCCTCCGATGAAGAAACTGAAGCTGAGAGATTTTCTGTATCTCATTCTATCTGAAAGGATCCACCCACTAGCCGAGTAGTAAGACAGCTAAACCAAAGTCTTTGGCTAAACACTGGCTGTTCAAGCTTGGTCCAAAACCCGGTGAATCGGCTGCTGCATGGCAATTTTCGTGTTCTTGCTGTGAGTAATATGAATACCAACCAATCAATCTTCAAAATCCCCTCCAAGAAAATCCTCCTGCCTCTCTTTAGGCAGATAATGATCACGTGCTTTACCATAATCCAATCTAATCTTATTTGAAAGAACTTCATATTTTTTAAGACAAAAACAAAATATTAGTCCATATTATATTCTAAACATTTACTGCCAGTTTACAGTGGCTGTAATTGAATAAATGCACGATATTTTGTACTAACATGATGCAATTTTCTTAATATTTAGAAGGAACTTTTCTCAAGTTTCCTGTACTTGAAAGAGTCCTTCCTCCCTTTTCTGGAAATTTCACCTATAACATTCTGAAAGACTATTTCCTAGTTTAGCTTTTTTGGAGAACTTTTATTGTCAAGTTAAGAGTTTTCAATAAAATTAGATTTTCAACTTATACCTATTTCTCGTTAAAACACTTTCATTACTTTTGATAAACATGGAAACAACGACCATTTTGTTATTTTCCTTCTGGTCTCCAGGGATAAGTAATAATTGCACAAACGCACAATCGATTAAAAATTATTGTAGATTTTTTTAAATTCATACTGACTAAAATTTAAAAACTTTTTGCTTTGTTTTGGAGTTGGAAAAACAATATGCTTTTCCAACTCCAAAACACATTAAAACCAACACATAAGATACATAATGCAGACTGGCCACAAGGAACCCCTAATTTCCGTACAGGAAAACTTTCTCGTAAAGCGCCTTTGGGTGTCTCTTGCACATGATGCACTCCGCGTTCAACAAAGGAAAGAAGTCAATGGCTAACCTTTTGTGTGGGCAAGGAAACGTCAATCAAGACACTTTGTTGTTTTTTCTTCTCTTTCCTTCCGTCTCTTTTCCTATTCTACGTGAGATGCAGCCACGGAATGAGGAGACAGCACTTACTCCCGATAGCCAGCATAAGTGCAGCTTTTGTAAATAATTGCGCAGTCCGAAGACTGAATGCAACGCTGAATGTTGCTACGCCATTAAACGCAGATATGTAGTACTTTACTGTAAAATACGCCTCGCCAAGCGAGGAAGTAATTCTTGAAAAAATGTTTTCGTTGTAAGAGAAATGAATGTAAACTAAAAAATAGTTTGAAACAAAGCAAAAAGTGTTCCTAAGAACAAAAGAATCCCGTTTACTTGCGACTCGCTTCTTTAATTTTATGTACAAAATGAAAAGCTAAAACGTAGAGATTTCCTAACAGTAGTGAACTTCGAATAAATGAAAGTTTAGTGCTCAGTTTAGTTTAGAAGTTTAGTACTTAGTAACAGTATTTTCAGCAAATGCCTCTCAAAATCTTTTATGCTAGATAATATGAATTGCACTCTCCTATTATGAAAAGTGAAACCTATGTTATGTGAGAACAGACATATCAAACTTACGAAAAATATATAAATACACAAACTGAACTGAACAGTGTAGCGTCATTAGGATTTATTTGGAAGCATGACAGATGAAAAATGAGCAATACCCTCGACGGGACACGAACTACGGACCTATCGAATACGCGTCAAGTGTGCTGACCATTACACCACGAAGGCATGCTAAGAAGGCGGGAGAAATACCTTATATATTCCCCCTTTTAGGGTTTAGGGCACCCCAATCGCCAAATCCTGCTGGTGAAGAATCATCATTCACCACCTTTTTTAGTTCGGACGCCACTGTTGAGTCTCAACAGTTTAGGATTTATTTGGAAGCAGGAGAGATGAAAAACGGGCAATGCCTTCGTCGGGACTCGAACCACGGACCTCTCGAATACGTGCCGAGTGTGCTGACCATTACACCACCGAATGCATGCTATGAAGGCGGGAGAAATACATTATAACAGTATTAAAATTAACAATGATTTATTCGTTACTGATGGACAAAGCTCAAATTCAAGTCTTAGTCTAATACTGTAAGGCATAAGTATCTCTCTCTCACTTTCTCAAGTGCACAAACCACTAAATTACGACACATTTTCTCACGCTTTATGGCATGATAAACAACAAATTTTGAATTCTAAATACAAATTTTAACATGTCTTTTAATGTTTTGCGGCAAGATTCTGTAAATGAGTACTTTCTACAATGAAAATAAGGGCAACTGAACTAGGAAACAGGGTGATCCATTTTTAAAACGATTGTGCCTTGATATGGCAACCAAAAAACGATGTCTTAAAAAACTCTGCAAGCACGCCAAGCACATGCTTTAAATTAATAGGCAAGTATTAATATAATAATAATAATAATAATTAGAAATCCAAATTACTGTGTCGCTAAGTCAAAACTCATCAGGTGCACATCTAAGAAAGGTTTTGTTTGGTTTATTTCCCTATGGCAAAGCACACGACGGCTGTATGCCTAAGGGGGAGATGCCTTCGTGGAGGTTTTCCTAAAGGAGAATAGGCTCTTATACACGTTACCCATACCTTAAAAAAAGAAAAGTCGGATATAATTGGGTTACAGAAATTATGCGCTTGCGTCAAGGGATCATGACATGAAGATCGTAACTTCAAGAAGCAGAAAATATCAGAGTCGGTTGCTGCCTTTAGACCTGAAGTTCAATTCACTGTCGCATCTTTTATTCAACGGAGTTTTACACAGTCTTCACGTAATAATCCACAGATAGATGCAGCAAAATTTAGCTAAAATAACGGCTCTGAAGTATATCTAACTTACCTTCCTCAATTTAATTTGCCACATACAGTCACTTTTTTGGCAAACTGTGTCATAAGTTACAATTTAAACTTCTAAGACTCAAATATCCTGGAATGAATAATTACTATATTCATTTGAATGGCTGTCCTCCCTTTTTTCATGAATTTTCTTCTTGAGAACTGAGAAGGGAAACTATTTATTTAGAAAATACACTATGTGAATAAAATACTAATAGTGACTTCAACATATACGTGTATTCACTTATTTACTTCTACAATTTACGCCGTTAAAAGTCCGCTGCCTATCTATCGATAAAATTAGAATTCCCAGTTAAAGCATGCAGTTTTAGTCTGACATTTATATTATCGGAAAAAGTCTACAGTAATAAATTTTTTAAGAAATAATAAAGCAGAAAACTATAGAACAATAGAACCTCTATTAACTATGTCTCTATCAACCAAAACCTCTACTTATCGAGCCGGCAATCAATTTGAAGAAATCATGGGAACATGCAGTAACATTAGAAAGGGTCCAGCAAAAGTCAGTAATATTCACGAATTCTCTCAATGATTGACTTCTGCGCTTTCTTATCAACGAGTAGAAATGAAAGCAACATTAAACAGTCAAAGACTAACTGATAAAAGTATTCGTAAATATGTTTTAAAGGATAAAAGAATGCGAATATACCACTTAAGATGACTTTTCAATAGATAAATGCGGAAAACGGTGCAGCAAATTTTCAAGATTTGACTGGCAAAGAAATCATTTGCGCCCTAGATATGGGTTTGGTTTTTGGTTTGATAGATTAAGGCAAACTGGCTGATATTACACGTTATTATTATTGTTTACGTGTTCCGCTCTAAGGCGCTACAAGGGATGCCTTCGTGGAAAACTTTCTAAGGGAAACTGGCTTGTATTAATACGTTGCACATGGGAAGATGACGAAGATACGGAGAATGACGAAGATGCGGAAAAGGACAATGTGAAAATTAGCCATGTTGAAGCTTTAAACAAACTTTTAGAATAAGTCTAGCCTATTCGAATGTGGCAAAGCACACAAGCCTAAGGTCAGGAAAGCTTTCGTGGAGG
Organism: Stegodyphus mimosarum; assembly: GCA_000611955.2. NCBI lineage: Eukaryota > Metazoa > Arthropoda > Arachnida > Araneae > Eresidae > Stegodyphus > Stegodyphus mimosarum. Next base: position 393,230 of record KK115932.1, on the reverse strand, counting down.
ATTTTTCTAAATAAAAGTGGTTCGTATTCACGTTATACATGAGGAAAATCACAAAAAACAACCACGCAGTCAGTCCGTTTCGCCTGCGCTCAAGCCAAGATTAAACTACCAGTATTCAGCAATCTAAACCACTCGACCACTGGAAAGGCCTATTTTCTAGAACAAATACTGATGTTTCCACTGAGAATCTTTTGTCGACAGAAATGTGACGTGATTATATTGCGGATGATAGAAGTATACAGTTATCCCCCCAACCGAATTTGAAGTTCATCTCATGTTTTTCCTGAATATTTTTGTTATAGAATAAAATCTTGTGAGGATTGTTTGTTAAATTGAAAGAAAGAAATTTTATTTAATAAAATAGCTTGTTTAAATGTTAATTTTCGTACGTGTACACTTATTTTTAAAATTTCAAATTAACAATTTTAATTAATATTATCAAAGAAAAAACTGGCTTCATTTCAAATAAGAGAATTTTCAATTATTCAAAACGATTACGATCCGGTTGACCTCGGATAATTAAGGCTGGACTACAACTGGATACAGACTGGTAAATCCAACACCTTTTCACACATATCTTCAATGCTTATAGTGTCTAGCGGCTGGAAATTAAATGGAAGTAGAAAGACAGAGAGGTGGGAGACAACGACATCTGCGCGACAAGTTAGAAATAAACCTAATTGTCGTAAATTAATGTAAACAAGGACATATAATTAGTGGATTCTTGCCATGAAGAAAGATATATTTATAATTTTTTTCTGAACCAGGTCGACCTGGTTCAGGTTGGAATGCGTACAACATTCGTTCATCTGGGCAGGAATGGCTTAAACAATAGGCCGGCAAATCCGGTAGCTGTTGTAGTCCATATCGACCGCAAAGGCTAAATCTTGCAAAGGAAAATTTCCTAGACTTCTGCTGGTCTTGTGATTTAATTTTAAAAAAGCTTCTTAATATTCGTTGTTCATGTTATTGAAGTGAAACCCAGCGGATTGGAATAAGCCTTATCGTAAGTAAATTATTTAAATTAACTAAATAAAGAGCAACAATCTAAAATTGAAAAATTCTGTTTTTTTTGGGGGGGGAGGAAGAAGAAAAGCAAGTGCAGCCAGACGAGTGACAGGTCAGCTTTTGGCAAATGACTTTTCCATTTTATTACAGTAACATCAAACATTTGATGAATTCAGTCGAAACTGCTTAGACGAAAAAGCCTTCTCATCTCAGAGAAAGCTTCGACGTCATGCTTCTTACATAATTCAAACCCGTAAGGATTTCTCCTACACGAAGGGATGATCATTAGTTCATTTTAAGTTTTTATTATATGTCACGTAATAAACATTCCCACTTTCCACTTTTACGCCATGAACTCTGTCAAAGTTTATTATGAATTATTGAGCAAGCAGGATCTAAGAAAGATATATATAAGGATATAAAGCATAAATTTGAAAACACTGTTTTGTCTGAAATATTGATCAGTCGCTAAAGCACATTTTATTAATCGCTGTTAGTTGAACAATTTTTCAATCTTACGCCAAGTCTTCTCTTCGCGTATTTTTACAGTAATTACCACGGAAAGAAGCTTTTTAAAGTAATGCGAAAGAAATGGAAAAAGTTTTGGTTCTTCTTTTTCCCTTTTATTTCATACATGCAAATCGCATAAAAATAAATACAACTTCAATGAAACTTGTATAGGGCCAAAATAACATTGTGGACGAAGAAACAAACCTTTAAGGTAGGTCTCATATTAAACACTTTTACAATGACGGTGTTTCCCAACCCGAGGTCCACGGACCACAAATGGTCCTCGAAGCTTGATTTTTAGGAAACCTAGGATTCTCCTCCTAGATTTCCCCCCTCAAAATAAAATAAAATTCAAATTAACTGCGTATATTCCCACTATAGCTGAAAATAACAACAATTTTAAAACTACACATGGAAATCAACTAACCCTTTTTCTGCAAGATTTGAGGTTTTATGAAATTTATTACCGGATACCCTACCTACGGACTTCTTGCTCTACTTTTAGCAACAAAATGAAGGATTTAAAGCGCTATGACTATGGTGTTCTGCAAGAACCGGCAGGCCCATCCATCTCATTAACGTGAGTACCAACATTTATTTAATTTTCTGTTAGTAAAGATTATTCAAAGTATAATAGCGATTAAATTATTAAAAATTATTATCAAAAATTTTGGGAATTGTCCTATTTGAATTATTAAAAACATAAAAATTTTCTTCCATTAACTTAATTACTTAAAACTACTATAAATGATTTTTTACTTAATTACACTTTAAAAATATAAGTATATTGGTAGTAACGTATGTTAAAGAAATTGCTATCGAACAGGACAAGAGTAAGTGGTCCAAATAACATTCTAATTTATAAAAGTGGGTCCTCTTGGAGAAAAAGGTATGAGAAACGCTGACTTAGGAAAAAAAAAAGTCGAAAATGTTAATGATGCATTTACCATGAATTAAGGGGGGCACTTTCATTGTGATGGAAGGCTAAAGGCAGAAATTAGATCCTCGATTTGCCCTCAAGCTATGCCTGCATTTTTGGTCCGGTAGTTTAAACATCGAGTTATCAAACAATAATTCTCCGGTCAGAGATTACAGATTCCGCATTTCGACCGACAGACGACATTCGTTTTCACAAGATGCCAAAACCAAAAACAATCCACCCGCACACCCATCCGCGGCAGGCCACTACAAACACTTCCGAAAACTTAAGGCCCGTCCACACGAGTACGCTCACGACGTAGTTGTCGCTATTTTTTTTTTTTTTTTTTTTAGTCCAAAGGGGCTTTGTCCCTGAAGGACTATTGTTTTCGTTTTGTGATTTTGCGATGATTCACTATAAACGGCTGTATCACTTTTCAAATTGTTACCATCAAATGTTATCGCCCTGTATTATATTTAAAGAAATTAAATAATGAAGAATCTGAATAAATATATCTATATTTCTCCAAATGTGATAAAACAACGATACCTAGAGCCATCCAATTTTCAATAACGTACGTTTCCACCCGAATACGCGCATCCGCAAGCGCAAATTTGGAATTTGTTTTATTATCTATTTCATATAAAACGTAAACGAATTTTGATGAACAAACTCAACGATTTAAAAGCGAGCAATAGCAACACTCTACGAAAAGAAAAAAAAAAACTTTTTATCTCCAACGCGCGGAACTGTGTATCGGAAATACTAAAGATAGGCTCATTTTAAAATTATTTTGCGATGTTGCTGTTGAACTGAATTTTATGGTTTAACTGCGAAGAACATGATATTTAATAAATAAAGGTAACACACAAAACGTTAAAAAAAAACACCCCTTTGGACGTAATTTAAAATCTGAAACCTTTCAGATCCCCCCCCCCTGTCGGCGTAAATTCGCATACACATAAGACGTAAAAGTGAGTTGTCTCGTGTTCAGCTTTTTCGCCCGCGACGTGAACGAACAGCCAATAGCTAATTGGGTTCTTATCACGTGTCTTAATCGGGAAAACGTTTTGCTTACCCTTTTCAATAGGGAGTCAGAATCACATATCAATGACTTTTTGCTTAACGGCATCGGAACTGTCCACAGCAATAAAATCATTAGCACTGTTTACAGTATCCTCAGATTTCTCAAACTAGATACATTGGTAGAAATTTTACATTCTCATTACAAGGGAAAAACTGTATATTTTTAAAGCAGTGATCCGACCAACATATCCATATGATTCACCTGTATTAACACCGTAAGTAACAGTAAACTAAATAAATTATCATTCCTACGAAATCGAATTCTCTACCTTATAAAATTTTCCTTAATTATTACAAATATTCGCTATTTCATCTGTAACAAGAAGCTCCGTAATTATCTCAATATCAGTATCAAATACTCAAATATCAAATACATCAAAAACAACAAACATTAAAACATCAAAAAAAATTCGTAAAAAGAGGGGAAAAAGGAGGCAGCAGCTTTTAGGTGCATGAAAGTGGGAAGTGCCATCTACACCCCTGTTACATTTCTTTGACGCTCGATGAGCTCTGTTAAACTTCAATTTCAATAAACGTACTACTATTTGATTTATTTGTTAACTGAACTATGCTTAACGTGGAGATCCACTAACTATACACAAAACTCGGCCGCGTCTGCTACTTTTTTGGCGAACTAAAATAGTTTTATTTGAAGGTTCCGTGTTTATTAACTGAAAAAGAAACCGCACTCATTTTTATTTTCGTGCTCTGTTGATCTCTAAGCCATATATTGATAAATTATTTTGATATTTTATGAAAGCGCCCAAGATGTGCTTTTTCTAAATTCATTCAGTTACAACGTAATCATTTGATACAACTTATTTAATGTAGAACATGATTCTAGTACAGTTCTTAATGTTTGCGATAGACAAAAATGTTAACTTTTTCTGATAAAAAGCATTTCCTAGAACTTATTTAATGTAGAACATGATTTTAGTACAGTTCTTAATGTTTGCGATAGACAAAAATGTTAACTTTTTCTGATAAAAAGCATTTCCTAGTTTCTTCTCCCAATATCATATTATTTCTAAAGCTCGAGAAACTTACCTTGGTCAAACGGCTCCCCTTTCGTAGACTAAAACCTGAGCCTTGTGGACAGATATTAGGTGCTCTATCGGATTTTACCTTTGATGTTAAAAAACGGAGATTTCTAAAAATTTTCAAGATGCACATTAGGGTAACAAAAAAACTTTCTTCGCTGCTACTGGACTCCGAAATAAATAGTGATTTTTCTAAGTAAAAGAGATATTTATGTGTGAACATGTACAATATTATAACAAAATAATGCCTAATAATCTCCCGACTAGAAGCTCAAACGGAGATCTTCGGTAAAATTAAGGAAAATTTTCAGGAAGTAGTAAAAACATCTCTTATACCGACTTTCTGCAGTAGAAACAGCGAATGAAGACAGTAGATATAAAGTGGGGGTTCAGCACCACTCGCGGAGTGCAGTGGTGAAGTGGCCAGTGTCGTCACAGAGGGTGATGACGTCACCGGAAGGGGCAAATTCTGTGAAATGAAGGTGAGTTGTTTCAGGTTGCTGGTTGTCCTCCTTTCTTCAGTTTCGGTTTCCCATTTCAATTCACTTTTTCAAAATTGGAAGAGGATAAACGATCAATGGGATTTTTGCAGCTCGCGCATCTTATTTCTGGGGGAAAAGGCTCATGATGCCCTCTATTCATGAAAATGAGTTATATATTTTGGACTTTTATTTATTTTGGACTTTGGAGTTATATATTTTGGAATTTTTGTTCAAATTCTATCATTTACACTATTCAATGCTCGTGTACAGGAATAGTTTTAATTTTTATTGTTTTATATGATTTTACAGAGAATTTTCTTTCGTACATCTTAACGTTTATAATTTTCAGCACATTTTAATTTTTAACTTATTTATTATAAGCATAATTTTTCAAATACGCGCTTTTTATTTAACATATATAGCTTAAAACATAACATTTTTGACATTTTTTGCCTTTCTAGTTTCCGATACACTCTGAATTTTAACTTACTTATTATAAGTACTGTTCCTAATAAAGCTTTTAATTTTACATATTTTGCCATTTCACTTAATTTTACATGATTTCTTAACATTTTTAAACAAACCGAGATTTTTTAATTAAACATTCTTTATGACTATTAATGATCATTCGTAGTTATACATTGAATATACCGTATTTAGTTTATATTTTGTAGTTTTATTTTAACTTTTAAGTTTTAAAATTTTTCATTCTGTAACAGTCTCGCTATAACAAATTCTAATATTTATCATCATTTTAGAGACTTTTACGAATTCATTCGCATTTCCGACCTTTATAATTTGCGGCATATTCAGATATTTCCTTATAATTTTTAACATCATCTAAATTTAAATGCGTACTTTTAAGCTCTTTGATATTACCCATGTTCAATTCGAATGCGGATTACCTTTAAGCCAGTTTGATATATTCTGAATCGTGAGAATGAAGTGTCAACTTTCACGAACGCCCTCCTAAAAAGAACAAAAAATTGCAACAGAAATAAGATTTCAAATGGGAAAATAAAAAGATATCGTAAAACAACGCTTACATCTTACAAACTTCTTCGCCTGAAATATGAAATCTTGAGAAATACAAATTAACTCATCATTTAAGCATTTTCCAGACTTCTGCAAATTTTTTGCCTGAAGTGCGAATCTCTGATAGATAAAAATGAAATCTCTAAGTTTAATCCTTATTTCTTCAAACAGCCTTAAGGCATTAAATATAAACAAACAGCTTTATATAGCGATAGAAGGCGTTCACTGTCGATCTATTTAATATTACTTACTTTAAAAATGTAATTTACTATTATTTCATTTTATAACATTTATTCAGTACTTACTACATATTATTCAGTACTTATTTACTTATATATATACATGATATGTGTATATATAAATAGGCTCCTTCGTTTAGTAATTATAGTAATTCCGTTTAATACGCAATTAATAGTACTTTTAAAATTCTAGTTAGAAACTAAGAGATAAAAGATTTATAATTATATATCCACATTAGATTACTTGCGGTAGTCATCCATAAAGTTAACTTCTTTTCCAATTTGGGTAAAATACATCATGTCACTGTAAACAAGCAATTTAAAAGATCAAGTTAATACCAGCTTTTTTTAAGGCGTTCGAAACTGCGAGTTTAAGAATTTGATTTTCTAAGAGTATATTAATTAGGTTTTTTACTTCTTGCAGATAATCTGTTTCGTTGCAAAATTATTTAACCCTGAGAATTTGGATATTAATTGTATTAAATATGACTTTCTTGGAGATTTTGGAATTTCAGTTGGTGCGAAAATTGGAATCTCTTTTTTTATCGAATATTTTAATACCTTTGTAGGCTAAAATTTGTAGATCAAAATAAAAAATTTTCTTTCGCAGTGTGCTAGTTTTATAAAGTTTACGGCTTGCGAGATAAATATTTGCTTCTTCTATTTTGTTAAAGTCACTGATGGCAATAATGCCCTCCATATAACTGAAAATGTAGGAAAAATAATTACGCTGATCTTTGGTAAATGATAATTGAAATCTATACTCTAGAGAGAAGAGAAATAAGTTACACAATGCGGATGATGTGCTGGATCACATTGGCAGACCTCGTACTTGCTTGAAAAACTTATTATAAAATCTGATGTAGTTGTTAAACAAAACAATTTTTTAAAAAGATTTTCCATTCTTCTTCGGAGACCATTGTAAGAATTTGCGAAAACATATCAGGGAGAGATAGTAGACTATTCAAAAATATCTTCAAGCGTTAAAGTGGTGTAAAGATTTTCGAAATCGTAGCAATTAATAGTCTTAGTTTCTAGAGTATGGTGTGCTTCTAAAATCGGCTCGTGGTTATCAATAATCAAATTAAAATTATGGTCTTGAAAATTAATATTACTGATAATGTGAAGAAATGTTTTCATCTGTTTGGCAAAAAGAAGGTCAATTTTTTTTAAAAAAAAAAACGTTTGCGACATTGGCTATGAATCGGAAATTGACCGGTGATTTATGAAATTTTGGAAGTGCATAAAGATTTGCAAATCTATTATAGAAATTTTTGCTTGAAATTTTAACTTTTCCGTGCAAAGCCTTTGAACATCTTTTGGAGAATTTAAGCGTTAGTATTGACTTGAAAATAAGTGGTTATACTTAGGAGTTCTTGTTTAATTAAATTATAGTAGGAAGTCTTTTATAAAATACTGAAGTTGTTGTTAGCTGTGTCAATTTTTGAAATAATGATTTTGTCTCATAGTTGCTTGATTTTAAGTTCTAGTTCTTTCTGTTTGTGATTGTACGGAAATTTAAGGAATATGTAAATTCTCCAAATAAAGACTTGAAGTAAAGCATCTTTGCGGTCAAGAAGAGATAGAAAAATGAGTTTGATAACTAGCTTTGACGATGAAAGTGTTCAAATCATTATCGAACTGCTGAATGCAAAATCTTTTGCTCACATGGAAGGTGGGACGAACACATGGAAGGTGGGACGAAACTTGGCGCCTAGCTTCATTAAATGTCTTAAATTATAGTCCTTATCAATTTCCAGATTTCCTATAATAATGTGCTGGTGGAAAGGATCCACAAAACTACTGTACTCTGGACTTTGGCATTCTTAGGAACCTGGAGTGTCGATTTCATGGTGGTTGGTGATCATAGTACCAAGCGTCTTATTGAACTTAAAGCTAGGTAATGTTTTGAAGTGTTTATCAGGCAGCAGATTTTTTATGTTTGTTAAAAATACGATTGACTTCAATTATATCTTAGAACAGGTGTTTGAATTGAACAGTGAAAAAAATCTTTTTACGGAGAAATTTACTAGTTTTTGACTTGTAACTGCAAAAGTCAATGTTTAAATCCTTAATAATTTGGTATCCAGTGTATTTTTCTTGAAAAAGTTAAGAATGTTCCATAATGTATTATTTTTGAAAGCGTGCAATAATTTAATAATATTTTTCGTGAAAGATTATCATGAAGGAATTTTTCGAAATTTTTTGCTATAAGATCGACATTCGTTGCTGAGAAATAGCTTTAAAAAAGATGGTGGATTATGATTCTCCACCACCAGGATCTGGCGATTGGGTCCTCTAATCCCCAGTCGCCCTTTAAAAGGGGGGAGTATATAAGGTATTCCTCTGGCCTTCTTAGCATGCCTTCATGTACTGGGCAGCACGCTCGGCGCGTATTCGGGAGGTCCGTGGTTCGAGTCCCGGCGAGGGCAATGCTCATTTTTCATCTCTTCTGCTTCGAAATAACCTAATGTCTCTACAAACAAAAACTGAAGAAAAAGAAAGACATATTTTAAGCGATGACGCATTATAACTCGATTGCGTGAAGAATTTCGACTTTTTTAACCACTTGTTTCTTTTTCCTGAAACGTTTCAGCCAGTTTTTAAAACTTCGAATGTTTAGAGGCATTGCCATCTTGGATGATTCTCCTAACAGTATTATGAGTATTTCTATTATTGTTTTTTAAAGTTTTTTAATTAAAACTTCTCAGCATCTTTTGAGTATTTTTATGCGTATTAATTAAATCTTCGTTAGTTTTCGGCAGTTTTTATGTGTTTTTAAAGCTTTTTAATTAAACTTCGTTAGTTCTCGGAGCTTTTTATTACGACTATTTTTAAGTGCATTTTTTGAGCAATTATTTAAGATTTCAAACAAAAGCTAATTCACACTGGTGTGCAAAACGGTATGGAATCAAACAAAAACAAGCTTTATTGAACGCATAGTATCGTGATTCATGATTGTCTATCCAAGAGGAAGAATAACAAGCAGATGTTCCTTAATATGGGATATGCCCTTCCCTCACTGCAATGGTTGCTTCGCATCGTTTCCGCATACTGAGAACCAGCTGGTGCAACATTTCTTGCGGTAGGAGTGCCCATTCCTCAATCAGCATCTGTTTGAGTTGTTGGGTGTTCTCCGGTGGATGTAAGCGTGCTGCAATGCGTCTCCCCAAAGCATCCCACACGTGTTCGATGGGATTTAAATCTGGGAAGTACGCTGGCCAATCTATTCGAGTGATATCTTCACTTTCCAGTAGCTCCTCAACAGCAAGAGTCCGATGTGGCCGTGCATTGTCATCCATAAAAATTAAGTCTGGGCCAATGGCACCTCGGAACAGACGCACATGGGGAAGGAGGTGGCACCTCGGAACAGACGCACATGGGAAAGGAGTACCTCCTCACAATAGCGTTACAGACCCTCTGTCGAAAACGTGGAGCTCAGTTCGCACGTTCAGCATAATTATGACGCTTCTACTGACTTACGTGTTCATTGTACTGATCTCCAGACCTCCTTTTCTGCAATTTCATGGCTATCTGCTAAATTTTTACATTGTTGCTTAAGTTTTGCACACCAGTGTAATGTGCTTTCAAGCCGCCCTTATTTAGGCTTTAAATACCAGACCAAATAAGTCTTTTCATATTCGAAAAAAAATTTTTCTTCTTTTATCGTCAAGGTTTTTCCCTTGTTGCGTATGATTCTAATTAGTTCGATTGGCCTTTTTAGATTTTTAAAAATTTTGTTTTTTCAGGTTTTTTTGCCATTTTTTTTTTTTTGCTTTTTATGTTTTTAATTTTTAAATTTTGTATATTATTTCTGGTGTCATGTGGTTGCGACATGTAGGGA
>KK115932.1:372307-382962 GCA_000611955.2 Stegodyphus mimosarum | reverse complement strand
CTGAGCATTTGAGAGCCTCTAAAATTTTGTTTTTTGATTCTATTAAAGCACTTTTAAGGCTCAGATGATTCAGAGGAACGAAACATGTATTCGGAACTCATTCATCAACTTGGTTTAAGGCTTCAAAACACTTTTCCCTTGACAAGTTCTGTTTGATGCGTTAAACAGAAGAGATTAATACAGAGTTTCAGCTTTCTGTTTTATTTGGTATTTTTCAGTTTAGTTTACGTATTTAAAGTCTCCTTTCTTTTACATGTACTCCTTTCGTTTACGCCTTTCCTGGAGAAAGAATTGGTTAGGGCCTTCAAAGAAGAAATTGTAATTTTTCTTTTTAGTTTCGCCTTTTCCTTTATAACTTTATTATATATGTGTGTGCATGTAAACAACAACAGACTGTTAATAAACGGCAACGATCTTCCACATAATGCTCAGATGATTCATGATTATCAGGAAAGTGAGGATATTCGCCGCATGGATTGCCGAGCCAGATCTCCTAACCTTAACCCTATATAGCATGTGTTCGCGCGCTCTTGGGCGGACAATTTCATTTCGCCATACCTCTCCAAGAACCGTGCAGGAGTTTAAAACTGCCTTGCTGCACAAGTGGAATTGACTGCCACTAAGACTCTTCAACTGCCTCCTGTCCGATATGCCGCCACGCTGCGCGATTTGTTTTGGTGTGAGGAAGGAACCGTACACCATATTAGTGTCATTTTCAGTTCCATATCGCAGCGTGGACTTCGGACATCCTTGCACTCATGACGTTTACTATTAATCATGTATACACAAAATTACTTTTGAATGTTATATCTCTTTTTCTGTTTCAAATGTATATTCATACCAAATTTCATTAAAATTTGTCCATTAGTTTTTCCGAAGTTCGATATAATGTGCAACGTCTCTTAATTTTGCATACTGTAATTATTATTTAGACGACTGTATATACTATTTTGTTCCATTAGACTTAATAATCTGATCTGTCACCTTGTTTCCGGTATTCTTCTAATATTTTTATATCTTATGTCTAACAGATATCTTCTATATGTCTAATAATATCATATATTGACAAGTAAGAATAAATTAGACATGCGTCCCATCTGTTCTTACTTGCATCAAAAAAAAAAAAAAGGGGGGGGGGAAAGCTAGTGACAACTAACAAAATAGGATGGAGTACAGGTATGTTTTTAGGCTGCACAGAAAAGGAAAAGATGAATAAATACCTAAATAAGGCAAAATTACGTAAATTAGTAACTTATATTCGAAAAACTCTCAGCCACAAATTCAAACACTTAAAAAAATCACTGAATACAAAAAGGAAATAAATTTAAATGAATACTCAGAAGGCGGGATTTTTTTATAGGATATAGAAAAGTTTTTCTTTTGAAAGAAATGGAAATGAAAATGTTAGAACTGGGAAGACAACAGCTGACTGGGTAGACAACGATACGTAGCCAGCAGCCCATAGTTAAAGTGCGAAACTAGTTTTGATAGTTTACGTAGACCATGCAAAATAAACGTTACTTGCGTTATAGAAAATGCCCTTCCATTTTATTATATTTACTGGCTCATTATAATTTTTCACTATATTTGATCATTTATACCTCTCTACTGCTCACACAAATTCACATCTAGTGTTCACACGCAAATCATCCACTATAATTAGATACCTATCTTTATATAAGTAATATTTAAGTACACATCTACATTCTTATTTTTTTTCTAAGAATTTTACGGAAAACTGGACTGATAGAAACAAGACAGATCAGGTTCAGGCAGACAGACGCTGGACGTAAGATCTGGTAACCTTACAAAAAAAAAAAAAAAAGTAAACTAAAAAAAAAAAAAAAAAAAGTACTGATAGAAACAAGACAGAATTTCTGATCAGCGAATGACAGAAAAAGTTTTCAACTTGAAAGCATAAATAACTTTTAACAAAAATGGAAAATCTTTAATCTAGAAAAAAATGTGAAGGTGGCATAATGTACAGTGAAATAGGAAAAAGATTTGGTCAGCTTCTCATACTTTCAAATATTTATAAAGTCAAAAAGATATATATTTGATATTGTTGGCACAATACATTTTAATTTGCTTAAATTTTTCATTAGAGTTCAACTGAAACGCTTGAGCAAAAAGAAGGTGAACATAATATGAAAGAAAACGGATTAAGCAGCAAAATTAAAATCTAACTTTTTGCACAAAGAGTTATATGTAATTGTGAGTGCACCAAATAAATCGGCAGGAATTTTGCTGTTTTAGTTCTTTTCCTTTCCCAGATCACATTACGCAAACGTTAAGTAGCATTCTAAAATTTCTATCTAACAGGGCACTAATATTAGCCTGTTCTCAGAGAGAAAAAGTTGGTCAGTTACAATGCATACGGCGGCGTATTATGAAATATATGTATGAAGAATATCTTTACTCATCCAAAAAGAAATATCGGTGCTAAAATTATAAAAAAATAACAGAGAAGATTGAACCGTAACCAATCTTGCACACAATCTTGTTTTATTTCGAAAATAAACGATCCACAGGAGAGAGAGTGAGAGGCGGGCACGAACGACAAATGAAGCCAGCGCAGCAGTAATCCCTGAGGATTCTTTTCGGGAGCGTATGATTCAGCGATGGAATATTTCTTATGGAAAGGATACAAACTCGACATAAGCCTTAAGTCAATTTACTTTGAAATCTCCGGCCGCAGGGCGCATTTCATAAAGGAGGCACGCCCTTTTCCGGATGATGCTCTCAAAAATCGCAGCTTCGGGATGATTTAGATCTGCACTCCATTCCACTGATGGGCTAAAACCATTTGGTCAAAAGGGAAGGATGACAGTTTCTCCGATGAGAATATTCTAAGAATAAGAAATCATGCATAAGAGATGCAGGGAGTTCAAAAGCTGTTAACTTCTTCCATTTTTGGTGCAGGGAAGCATGATAATGCTGAAAAGGCCATATGTGTACAGGTGCATTCCTCAATGTAACAAGTTTGCACTAAGCCACTAGTGAGTTCCTCGCGGTTCGGGCACCTACCGGAAACTGGATCTCCAATTCAGTCTGAATCCAAAATAAATCCTATATGAAACAGATTGTAATACTAATTTCCAATTTCTCTTTTTAGATAAAACATTATAACGTTGGAACTTTACCTACAGGACAAAAAAAAGATAACAGAAGTTAAAATAATATATTTTATTTAATGCCGCCCAACCGGATAGTGGTTAGCGACTCTTGACTACCGTCCCGAAGGGCACGGATTCGAATCCCGGAGAAGGCATGAATGTTTGGGCACTCAGAATATGCGGCGAGCTGAAAGTCCCCTCAAGAGATTGCTGGTAGGGGATGAGGGGTGGGAGACCGTCGGACCCATACCCCTCCGCGGTGCTCTCCTTCAAAAGTGGAGGCGAGGACCGAACGAAGTCGTACTATCACTTGTATGGTGCCCAAGGCTCTCGCCAACGACAGCCACAATCCTGCCTCCTTGCCGAGATGAATTTCGTGGGCTTGCTCTGATATCAGACAATCGAGATTAGTGATGAGTCACACAACCTGATATTCAACGCCGTACTGTTTAAGACGTCTCTGCAATATCATTTTTTCCCAAATAACAGTGCAAAGAAGCATCAATGTCGTCATGCATTACAGATTCGTCACTGCTTCGTTATTTATTGACGTGTTCTTATGGCAATAACGAAAAGGGTTAGCAGAAATGGTATGCAGCATGTAGCGCGGTACTAACACTTATATTACTTTCATATTTAAGAGGGATAACATATGAAGAAACTGAAATCTTATTAATAAAACAATGACAATAAAAGAAGTTTTACTCACAATGAAAATGAACAATCAAAGGATGACGACCAAAATGTTTATTTTTAAGTTGTAAAGACAGTGATACACATAATAACAGAAATGACATGAAACCAAGAATATGAAGTATTGCGAAGAAATAAAATACAGAAATAGGATACAGAATATTTAGAAATAGGTAATACTTAGAAATATAATGGAATTCAAACTTCAAATAATACCGTTATCCGTAGTATAGATTTTGGGAAGGAAAAAATAAATTCATAAACACTCCAGATATTAAACAATTTTTATGAAATGTTTACAGTGCTTTAATTTTGCATTGACTAATACTGCACTTTCACATTTTTAAAGGTGTCTTTATGTTTTGACATTTATACTGAAGAATATCATAGAAACAAAGAGTGGCATGCAAATCGAGTGACAATACATAAAAGGTATGAAAATAAAACGAACAAGAATGATTCTGTTTGATATTCGCCTTTCAGCAAATTTTCTCATTTTAATTCTCAATCCTTTATTTTTTTTTACAGTCACATATAGTGTTTTTAGAAAAATTAAAATGTGTATTAAAACTATCAGTTCCATAAAAACATAATTTTAGTGGGCAACATTTTCTTTTTGACTGTTATGACGCTTCTACATTTCTAGTAAGAATCAATACTTATGATTCCAGTTCTGAATTTTTAAAAAAGAGGGGAAAATTTTTCCACTCTTAATTCTTTTACAAAATATTCAATCAAATCCTCACTAATACATCAGATATTAAGTTATGTAGTATTACTTCATAACTTAATATCTGATGTATTAGAAGAAAAAAGCGACACTAGACCCACGGCCTTCTCTCAAACACTGAAACACAGGGCCTTCAAGTAAGTATGTCAGCAAACGCCTAGCGTTCATGTCTTGGAAAAAAGCCAGAAAATCATTGACGATAACCATTATAAATAATATTTACTACAAAACAGAAATATATAAAAATATATCTTCGAGCACATTGACGAAATGGTAGTTTCTTAAAAGTTCAATTATTTCGAGGCAACGTTCCTTCATCATTTCAAGAAAAAGAACTTTTCATGAGCACTTATAAATAAATACCTCTCACATGTGTATCACTCGGAATATTAAATGAACCTGCATTCATCTCCACTGCATTTATATGCGTCACACACATTTACGAAAACTACTTTTTCAGACTAACTTTTCTTTCAGATTTCAAGGAAAAAAACGCACTTTTTTAATACTTATAGAAATAGTTCCTATATATCTTCAGAATGTTAGAACCCGCATTTATGCTACGACGTCACCGTATTTTTATGATTCGCAAAAACATATTCTAAATCTTCATTATGAGAAACCATTAAATATTCAATAAGCCCGAGGAAAGTATGTTACATTCTGAATGCTTTATGATAAATTTGATCTATCAGTTGTGAACAAATAATAGAAAAGAGCAATAAATAGGAAAAATGAATTTACAAGTTATTTTCTCCCTCCTTTCTGCCTGCTTTCGTGGTGCCAATGGAAGCACGCTCGACGAGTATTCGGAGGTCTGGAGTTCGAATGCAGGACAGGGAATTTCACATTTTTCACGTTCCTGCATCGATATAACCTAATGACTCTCTAAGTGTTGCCCGAACGATAAGGTAGTGCACGATAATTCGTCACCACCAATATTTAGCAACTGCATCCCTTAATCCCCAGTCGTTCTTTAAAAGGGATAGTACATAAGGGATTTTCTCCCTTCTTTTCGGCGTATCTTCGTGGCGTAAATGGGCGCACGCTCGGCTTGTATTTGGAAGGTCCAGACTTCGTATCCCGGCGAGAACACTACACATTTTTCACTATGAAGGCATGTGGAACGGAGGGAGAAAATACCTTGTAATTGTATCATTTTTTCGCAATATTCTCTTAAAAATATTTATCACAAATATTTTTCTTTTTAAACAAAGCAACTGTACAATAATGAAATTTATCAACGAAAAAGCAAAGCTGCAACAAGTGAATTCCACCTACGGACTTTTGTTCAGTCTAAAACGCTATGTATAATAGCTGAACAGCAATGGGAGTCTGCAGCGAAAGAACAAAATTAATAACAGTTGACATTCGTTATAGCAACTCACGTTTTAAAAAAAAAGATATCATAACGGGTAGTCCCTATGTATATGTAAAGCAAACTTCTAATTTTAATAGACAATAATTTCTTTTATTCTTCACTGTAATTTGGGTACTTCCCCTTTTCGTCCTAACAACAGTAACACATCAATCTAAATTGCGTCATTTCAAAATTACTCCGTATCATATGATCTTGTACAACACTGAAATGCAGATACCTTTTAGCCAATCAGATTAAAGACTTCAATTAAAAACAAAACCTTTTGACTCTCTCCCATGCGTCTTCTGCATGCGTCGTCACTTTTCCTTGCTTGCTTCAAATCAAAACGTTGCTGCTCGTTTTTCTGTACCATCCATTTTCTTAAAATGAGCTAAGCTTCCAAAAATGTGAGGTGCAAATTGCGCCCATAATGATATGCGAATCAGAATATGCGTCTAAAGAGTTTTTTTATCCATATTAAATTTAAAGTTTGAGTAAATTAGGAAAAAGTAATTCCGGTTATCCTATCTATGGAAAAGGTGTAGATAAGCAATTATTAGTGTAAAAATAAGTAAGCCTTTCGTTCGGTAATCTTAAACAGTTAGAAAAAAACGAGATCTTAAAAATTAAAATTAAAGTTAACAAAAATCGTAAAAGCAGCAGTGAAAAATGAATACATGAAACTCTGTAGATAGAAATGCGAAAAAATACGCAGAACAAAATATTAATCTCCCTTTGTTTAACGCTTCAAACAGAACCTGTCAAGGGGTAAGCGTTTGAAACACTAAACTCGGTCGATCAATGAATTCCGAATACATGTTTCGTTCCTTTGAACAATTTCAGATGTAACACCGTTTTAAACAAATTTCCGATTTCGATAAATAAGATTTCAGTTTCAAATAAGTTCAAAGCTGCCCTTACATGTATTCGTACTCTCAGAAACAAACGTAGGAAAAATAATAAAGTAACAAAGATCAAATACCTAAGCACAGACCATACTAAAAATTATTAGTATTAAACGAAAAACGTGAATTTAGTAAAAAAAATATTAAGTGCAAAGGCAGCATTAATAATTTATATTTAAAGTAGAAATAAGTGTATAATCTACTTCTTAGGACCATGTTACAAATACACTTGGGAACTTTAGTACCAATCTTTATAACGGAATGATCGCTATAACAAATAGTCGAAATAACGAACGTGGATTTTAATACCAATTTTACTTAGAATTACAACCTTTGTTTTCTCGCTTACTTCCATGTAACGCAAGTTAAGTGTTTGTACTTTAAGCATACGTATTCACTTTAAATCCTGTGTGATTATGCAGCATGTGAACGAAATTGCTGAACCTAAAGTTAGGCGCTTCCGTTGTTACATTTATATACAGTGCTGGGTAGAGCGCCAACAACTACCTACTTAACACATCGCAGATATAAACAAGTGAATTACAATAATTCACTTTTATCTTTTTACATCCAACATACATTCGCCTGAAAGATAACAGTCATTTATTTACATGCAGTCCATCTCTTATTTCAACAATAAATCATTTGGCCATAAAAATGCAAGTACTTGCTTTATGCAAAAGTCAGAATCAATAAAATAATTATGATTTTAAATAACAATAAACTATAATAATCTATAACATACACATTTCAACAACTTGAAAATCTGGAATGCATAAAAAAAAACTATATGTACGTGCTGAAATTCTACATAACATAATAGAAAATTATTATATCTACACACAAAACCAAAACTTTTATTATTTCCAGCTACATATAAAGGGGGGGGGAAGGCCAGTGGCATGTATAGCACAGCCAATATATCGAAAGAGTTATATTTTAAGTTTTATTTATATAAAGAACAAGCCTTAAGTTTACTTAAAGTACAAATTTTATCTCTTAAATGAGAAATATTAAGCAGAAGACAGATTCACCCAGGATTATCATTTATTAACATTCTTGGGTAAAATTTATATCCGTAAAAAGCAAAATATAACTTCGGATGTCTCTGGTTAGACAAATTCGTAGTAATATTTCAATTTCTTTCGATGTGGGAAGGGGGGAGGAAGTCTAATTAACTAAATAAAAAAGACTTGGCTATATAAAACTGTAACATTTCTGAGAAGTATGCATAACAAAATGCACAAAAAAAGGGGGGCAGTTCTATAGCTCCCGTTCTACTAGACCGATTGTCGAAATTTAACTTGCCTTTTCCATGCCTCGAAAGCGCGACTTTCCATATATATTAAATTTATATATAACATTGTTCTAACACAGGTATTTTGACACAAAATCGGACTTTTTCTGAAATAACATAACAATTTTTTTCGAATTTACTACTCAAATTATGACAGAGTGCCAAGTTTTGCAAAACCGCATAAGTAGTTTTTAAAAAATTAGCTTTCAAAATTTTAGCTCCTCAATTTTAATTGAATTCGGCATACATTTATTAATATCTCTTTTTTTATTAAACTTATTTAATTCTTCCTTTCACATCTCGAAATTTAGGCTCATTCCAAATAAAATTCACCCATTTTTAAACTTGCATTTTAAAATAATTTTTATAAATTTTTCGAAAAAAGTTTGAATTTTAACCTATAAAATTTTTATCAGCATCTTAAAGTACATGTACTTCTCAGCATATCTTCCAAAAATTATTTATTCAAAATTTCCTAAGATACACATAATTTTACCTATTGGCGTGTTTTGAAATTTGGCATATTTGTTATAAGCCATAAAAATTCCAAACGTGATTTACGCCCTTTGTTAAAATTACTTGAAAGTATGAACGATGACGTTTTCCCGCTCATGTACAATGAAAAAAAAAGGGGGGGAGAAAGGGAAAGGAAAATAGTTTACTATGTATTAGGAAGTTCACGAAATGTATTATTCTTGGCACAATTTCAAAAAATGCGCCAATATAAATTTTTAAATTTCTCCATAAGTTTCTCACCGAAAATTATAAAATTTAATATCTAGGCATAATTTGAATCGCAGAATCGAAATATGGAAAAAATTGTTATGTTATTTCAGAAAAAGTCCGATTTTGTGTCAAAATACCTATGTTAGAACAATGCTATGTACATTTCTTTCTATATTTGCACACATATATGATTTTGAATGCTTGGTTCAGATTACACGCAACTTAAATTATTATTGCGTAGTAATACTCCGATTTATTTTTAATTACGGGGGAAAATAATTAAAATCCGAAAGTTGTACTCAAAATATCTACCGCACTTTGCAAGCGGTTCAAATACATACTCTTGTCTGAATGAATCCAACTCACATGGAGCAAAATCACCAATTAAAACGCAAAATTCTTTATTTCCAGACAATTCACAGACTTAAACTTTTCCCTTGAACACTATTCTCTAAGACAATGCTTCCCATACTTCTGCGCTCATCAATCGTCGAATGGCTCACCAGTGGCCGCTGAATACCAAGCCCTCAACCTAGGTTCGGATCCTAGCAAAAGAATTCGAGGCATGAGTTTTTTTTTTTTTTTCTTTTTAAAGTTTTCCCTATGCACCCTTTTCCTTGGCCCTTCTGCAGTTTGCGGTATTTAAATAACATAAGCCAAATTCCTGAGTATTATCTTAAAAATGTTAACTGAACAGTAAACGGTAATTTCCGAAATGCGAAGCAAATGGGTGTATGGCTCTTTTCCTGGAGGGGGAAAAAAAGATATCAAATCCCGAAGAACAGACTACATGTATAGGGTTTTTATAATTTCCTCCAAGTGTAAATTTGCCTTAGAAAGTTCAGCACGAACACATCCTTCCTCTGAGGCAGATGGCTTTCGTGTGCTTTTTCCTCAACAAAACAATCATTCGATTTTAATATGTTCTACAATATTCCTCAGAAGCGAAGTTATAATTCAGGAAATTATTCGGTTTAACTAGTAACGTGATCAATAATTTTTGCAATTACGGTGCTCGTTATGCGGTAACTATTTGGCGGGAATATTCTAAAATTTAAGAATGAGGAATGATTCAAAGATCCAATGTTAGACATCAAAATGTTACGCTCAAAGGCAGGCTTCTATAAATTAGCGCAGCTGTATTTGTCACTTTTAATAAGTTAACGCAATTTTATTCAACAGTTTATATAAACTTTCCGGAAAAACTGCCAGTTAAATCCCACACTAAATTCATTATTTTTGAAAAATTGACAAGAGGCCACAATTTGAGTCACAGTACTTAAATTCCTTCAGTGTTTATGCTAATCTCTTTAGAACCACAATAACAAAACAATCACGGGTCTTACCTTAAAACTTAAATAGTACCACGATTTTTTAAATACTTCAAATTAATAACAGGCACAGCTCCCTTGCGTAACAGCAATAACAATTCCATACAATTACGAACAAATAAACCAACTAGCCGTAAACGATTCAAGTATTAAAAGATTATTATTTGGGTTTCAGAATATGAACAAGAGATGCAAAACAATGAAGGATGAAAATGCGAGAGCAGAGAGCAAGAAAATATCTGGGTTATACTCACTCCAACCGTGAGGGATCGATGAAAAGTCAGGCGTAAAAGATTGAATTTTCATCGCCTTTCGTTTTACTCAACATCTTGACGGCGTATTCAAAAGTAAGAGCTTTTCTTTATGTTGGCCACCAATCGTGATTTATATGGCTTTCAGTCACGAAACCGCGTGGTGGTATAACGGCAATGTATTAAAACATAGCGACGTTAGATAATGAAATTCAAGGGGAAGAAAATCTGTAGACGGGCGGGGGC
>KK115932.1:338567-372289 GCA_000611955.2 Stegodyphus mimosarum | reverse complement strand
GAGTAATCAAAATTATTACACGCTTGGGAAACTATCGACTGCTCTCACAAACTATGCCATTTTATTCAACTTACATGAACCCATATTTCCTTTGATGCACGTTACAAGCCTTTATCAGCATTTCTGTCATAGAGAAAATTCCTTGCAAATTTTTCTTTTCTGAGCTGATATTGAGAATTGCGTCTACGTACGTTTGACAGAGTGTACATAAATAAGATCCTGCTCTATACATTCCAACTAAAGCTTCCTGTTATGAAATAGATATACGTAAATGATTTTGTGTCTTTCCTAAAATAACTGAACAGAGAAGAAAATTTCCAAAAATTATCTTACTGTAACAACTTGTAGAGTTGTAGGGTTCCTTACTTTTGTTCTGTCAAATTAAGTGACGAGGAACCTAGTGAACTGCTAAGCGAATAATCGCTTAAGTCCAAGAACAGAAAGGTAAATTTCAGGAACGGTTAATTACCCTTTATTTGCTCAAAATAAAGATTTGACATCGGCCCCTTTCTCAAGGCGTACAGCAAAGTATCCAGGGCTTAAACTCAAAATGTAAGAAATAAGAACTAACTAATGACTAACTAAAAAGAGTTAACCGAAGCTAACAGAATTCTAAACTAGTTCGCCTATAAAATTAAATTAGACAGCGAAGCTATCAAAAGGCACGTAATACGGCCAAGCGTAATAACAGCTTAGAGAGGAGTAGCCCAAAGGCAAACGCGCGCTATTCGGGAACCCTAAGTCTCCCTGGCGACGTCGGTGGAACTTGACTTAAATACTATTTATTCCACCTCTCATTTGCATTTAACGCAATTCTAAAAACTCATTCTGGTAGGGATTTGTAATCTGAAACTAGGAATGATAGGAAAGAGGTATAAACTTAAAATAACTGTTACAAAATTAAAATATACCTTACACAGTCATTAGGTTATTTTGAAGCAGCAGACATGAAAAATGAGCAATGCCCTCGCCGAGATTCGAACCTGGACCTCTCGAATAAGCGCCGAGTGTGCTAACCGTTACACCACGAAGGCACGCTTTTAGGAGGAAAAAAATTATGTTTTACTTCAAAATTTTAGCTTTCCGCGAAAGTTTCGGCAATATTTACAAAATGCCTATTACGCAGTGAATTAAAATTTTCGCGAAGTACAAAGAATACTTTTAACTACCAGAAGTATCAGTCTTAAGTGAAAACGACTGATATCCACGTTACACATGGACAAAACCATGAAAAGATCCATGCAACCAACCTGTGGGCCAGGATTTGAATCCCAGTCGAACTACTAGTTTTCAGCAGCCTTAATTACCTGGCCACTGGCCGGCCTCTTCTAAAGGTGTAAAGCTACTTCTCTCTCATTTCTTCACTACGTCCGCACATTGCTCTAAACAATACAACATCCAGAACTTTACTAAGAAAACTCCCTCGGATCAAGACCTAGAGTATAAAAAAACACTGAACAAAGTTAAAAAGATGAAATATATTCTAAATCCAAACCTTTTAAACCTAACCGTTGAAGAATTTAAATCATCAGAAAATATTGCAAGATGGAAGGCCGCTACTCCTGATGAATCATAGGAAAATTTAGATGCATACGTTAATCTCCTTAAACCAAATGACGCTAAACTGACAAGTAGCGACCTTTCCCACAAATGACGGGTTAAACTACTCCAATTTATGAAAATTCTTGTTTCTTACAAATATAAATAATGCCAATGGGGGGATGGAAACACTTCAGAATAACAGGCTTAAATCATTAACCGATAATGACAATCTAACATCCCTTGAAGCTTCCCAACCTAACTCTGAAAAAACTTCCTCCCATAGTGATATGAAATGGTGAAATTGATTGACTTAAATACGACTGAGAATTAGAGCAAATTTCAAAAAAGGATACGAAGTACAGATAAAATCAAGATAAATTTTTCTTGGTATGAAGTCTGTTTCAAGTTTTAGATATGCAACGAAATATTTTTAAAACGAGAAAATAAATTTTCATACTTCTCATCTAAATTCCGAAGCCACATTAAAGCCATTTTAAAAAATCTGCCCGTGTCAATATCGGAAGATGAAATTTTTGAACATCCGTAGTGAAACATTTCCAGTAATTAAAGTACGACAATTTTGAAAACGAAACAGCGATAAATTCCGATGCTTCCCATCTACTTTCTTGAACTTAATAAAAATCCGAAGATCACGAAATATTTCAGCTGAACAATATCTTGAGCTTTAAGGTTAGGAAAAACCCACTCAATGATTTAAGTGTCAACAATATGACCATATCCGGCACAATTGTTTCAATCAAGAAAGCTGTTGCAAATGTAGCCATCAACGCATTCAAAAAAAATTAAAGAACCCATTTTGCTTGTTATGCGGAGAAAATCATGTTTGTTCTCACCCTAGATATGCAGTTTACAAGAAAAATTAGGAAAAAAAACCATTCTATGGGATGTTAAACCACTTCCTAAATGAAACTTCAAAAATTTTTCAGTCTCAATTCCAAACAATACCAAATTCGAAAACAGAAATCCAGAACAAACTTCGTACAGCTCAAAGAAAAACATCACTCCCGAATTCGAGGACTGACGATAATTTTTTTAAAAATCTGCAAGATGAACAGACAGTCACCTTCATTCAAAAACTCTCTTACAAATTGTTAAAGAAATCGGACAAGCAGAGACTCAAAACAGAAAAAAATTATCATAGCCTTTCGTGCCATAGAAGCCATCATAAACTTAGCAAAAGAGGACAACAACTGAGTGCTAGCCGAGCGGTATAACACAAAATTCCTACTGAAGGAACCTGAAGATCAGGAGTTGAATCCCAGCTTTACTTTTCAATGCAATATTTAGCCAAAATTTATTTCTCTGGTCTCTTTCTACTCATCAATAACTTTACTTTGTATCCTTCGCCTTTTAGGCGGCACTAAGTGCTTTAACTTTTTTACATCAATGAGCCTTTGGCATTACCTGACAAGACTAACGGCGGTTATGCAATTAACGATTAACACCAAAAGGGTAAAAAGCTTAACAAATAAATAATTTACAACAAATTGCCTAGAAATATAGAAAAACTCATAGTTCATAAAATTCCTCATAGCTAATAGCTTAAATTTTTAACAGATCCTCAGAGCTTATGCAATGATTATCGAAGTAGGTTATAAAGAGTATGAAAAAAGCATATGAAAGTTCTTATCATCGTTATTCGTTATATCTGAGGTGATTTAAACCTACACGGCAATACGATTTATTTAAAGTTGTTCTGGCTTTCTCTCATTATAACCTGATTTCGTTACGTAAACGCTCATCAAAATAACTTATAACGGAAAAAAGTAAATTTTTGGCAACAGAAAACATGCTTAGAAGTTCGAGAGGTGAATTCATTGATTACAGTTAAACTAAGAAGCACTTAGAACTTAGATAGATATGAGCTAAAAGCCTTCACTGGCACGCTGAAGGTTTCCATACCCAATTTATGGTCAAAGCTGTTTTTCCGAAGTTTATGAAACAACTCCCATTCGAATCAGATTTTCTTTCGAACACTCTTTATGAGCTAGTTTCATTACGTAACAACTTCTTTGAGACTTTATGGTCTCCATACAAGTCTTGTTAGAAATCTGTTACATATTTCTACCTTAAACAGAAAATATCTGAACACGTAATAAAGTATCAGTGCGTACTAACCTCATATTGTTTTTGTGTCCATCATATTTTCAATGATTACCATACTAAGATTTTAAAAACTACATATAATATATAAATAAATAAATAAAGGCTAAATTGTACGTAGAATTTACTTTATCAAACATTGCGTTTAAAAAAATGCTGAAACTATCTAAATGTTAATATCTATGCTTACTGCAATTAATTTGAATATTTATCATTAACTAACAATAATATAAAATTTAGTAATCTCTAAAAACGTAGTCAAGATTTGTAACTGAAATTTCATTTCTGTCCAACCTGCCCCCCCTCCAAAAAAAAACTTAATAAATTAGGTTAAAACATGTGGACAAAAAAAATGTTTCATCACTAAAGGCAATGGTTTACGTCTAAACCAAAATGTCTCCTGAAACAGGATACTACCCGATATCAGAAGTAAAACAAAACACCATTAAAACTTTCGTCTTTCAATGCCAAGCGGATATTATTTATTCTTCGAAAGATTTCAAACTTTTCCAGAAGGATGGTCAAACAAACCAAAAAATCTACTAGTGAAGCTGAGGACTAATAATGTACACTGACAATCTCAGCCCTGAACTTTATAAACGATCCTATTTCTTTCACAAGATCAGCGGACACACTTCGCAGTCCCCTTGACCATCTTCTTTCTTTCATTGCTGCCTTTTTGTTGCTATTTATTCCCTAAGCGCAACTCGCACTCGATTTGTCGTCTGAAGCATTCCTGGTCCAACTGAGATCCCAGAGGAGCTCACTGCGGTCACTCGGGCACCAGATAAATTCTTCCCCCTCCTCCTACCATCTTTACTGCCACCAGTTACAAGCAAGGCCCAATTCGTTTGGGATACAATGGATAACGCAATTACCTAGAAATATAATCAAATTTGGGCCTAGAATTAGCGGACTTTTGTATTCTGAGGCAGTCCAAAGCGCTTTCAAACCATCGATCCAGGAGAAATAAAAATTGCCTCACACAGTCCTTCAGTCTGCATCGATAAATCTAGAGTCTGGCTGCCGTGATAAAATGATAAGGAAAAAAGGACGTTACAAGAATGACAGAGAAAACTCGCCTCGATCTCTAAAAGCATTTGAAAGTATCCAGAGCAGGATAATGTTTCTCTATAAATCTACTTGGCAAGTTTTTCGTTTCAGATACTACTACTCTTTGTACAAACTATCAGCCTAGCAGAGACGCGTTTGGCAAGAACGGGATGTTGATTCTAGGATCGGATTCTAGTGGCGTTTATGGATTTTATAATACTTAAAACAATGTTTAAGGTTCAGGAGTGCGAAAACGCTGAAATATATCAGTGACTGAAGATTTTGCGTATTTATGCGCGAAAGAAAAAAAAAAGTTACTTCGTTAAATATCTGAGAAAAGAATGTCCATGAAATACTGCATTAATTGGCCATTTTGAATTTTTAAATATGAATTCTATTCAATGAGCTTTCGGAAAGACATTTTAAAAGCCTTTCAAGGGAGTTTCTTAAAACACTGAGTTATGACGGTCTTCGCTGAATATTTTTGCGTCCGGTTTGAATTACGGCAAAGCACGCGAGGACTATCGGCCTAAGGACAGGGATGCCTTCGTGAAAGACTTTCTAAAGGAAAATGGATCTCACACATAATTTTCACGTCCAATATCGGATTAAAAATGCTATAATGTCTTAAATTTTGCTCATGATCTACAATTTTAGAGAACGACATCGGTGTTTAGAATAACTCGGATGCAATTTCCGTTTCCCATGCCTCGAAATCAGCCTGGAAAAATAAAGGCCTCCTAACATAGCATTTAAAATTTCAAATTTTAAAGGACGTAAATGGCGTGGGTAATTGGTTTCACAATGATTCAGGGATCAGTTGTAAGTGTGTCTAAAATCAAACGCTGAAGATATTATAAAAAAAGGGGGGATCAGACTAAGGAAACTGAAACAAATAGGGCGAAATTTAATAAAAGGTAGCTTACTGACAGATTATTTGAAAAAATTTTACAGATCAGGTTAGGTTCATTGATTAAGGCAGAGCAACTCGAAAGGCTATGGAAGAAATGCCTTAGTAGAAAACATTTCAAGGGAAACTACCTCCTATGCACGTCGCACATGGGTAAAACCACAAAAATCGATCTCGCAGCCAACCCGTTCGCTGGGATACAATCTAAGGTCGAATGACCATTGTTTAGCGACTTTACCGCTCAGCCCCTAAAATTTCAAAGATATGAATACTTTCTGAGCAGGAAGTTTTATAAATTCAACAATTTTCAAAAACTTCGACAAGAATCCATGATGTCCATGAAGATAGTAGCTTGCTAGCTGGATATGTTCACATTACAAAACAAGGCCGCACATCTACAATTCTAAGTAGGATGACAACGTACATCGTACAACATGAATGCAGACATACAGCATTAAAGTAATTTATCTAATATACGTAAAGTAGTGAAGAATAAAGCTTATAAGCTGACAATGTGCAATGGAAATACAGAGGGACAATATAAAAACAGTTTGTCAAATACGCGTAATCAGCATGGGATGTGTATTTTCAAAAATACTCAACTAACTTTAAAAAAAATATATATATGAGCCACTTTGTACCGTCATTACCGAAAAGCTATAGCTTAATGGTTCTGTGAGTAACTTTGCATATAAATAAGTGTACTTAAATGATACGCGGACATAATAAAACAGGTATATAATGACCTGAAGTATTCAAAATTACTCTGGAGGTACCTTGGTTCAGAAAACTTAATGATAAACACTAAAAAATTAATTAACATGGAAGCTAAGTGACAGAAGACATAACGGATAGGAAGGGAAAAAAAAACGGGGTCTGACAACACATTCTTGTGGTCAAGAATATTTGAAATACATTCAGAAAAATAAAGAATAGTAATATAAGAATATTGAAGAACAACACTTACCTTGAGAACAACACTTACCCTTCTTGCAGAAGACAAAAGAGGCAAGAAAAATCGAAGGAAAGCAGAAAGCTGACAGCCGGGGCATTTTAAAACGCGCAATTTTGAATGAAATTAATTTTATAAAAACTTTCAGTTATTTATTTAAAAACCATAATCAAATTTTATTTTAATGCATGCTCTTTATTAAAATATCAAGTAATTTAGACACGCTTCACTAGAAAATGCAGGTGAAAAAGATTTTGAAACGAAAAGTTCGACTACTGCTTTCATAAACTGAGTTATACTTACAACGATTTCATATTCTTTATTAAATAATATGCTTAACGAATGATTAAAAAGATTAACTTCTATATATTTATAAATAACAAGAAAATAATGAATTTTTACACTATTTAAAGGATATCATAAAATTATGATCTCTCAAAACAAATGTTACTGCTGTCGCTTCTGAAATTTTAGATAATTTTGACCAGCTTTATATGAGTGTGTATGAAATGATCAACTACTGCGTTTCTCAAGGATAAATATTTAAAACTGTTTGGTTCAGGCATTGCATAAAAATTTCGTCTTTTTACCTTTCATCATGTAAACCATACTTCTAATGATTTCACGACCCGTTTTATTTAAATAAGTATTTATCAGTGATTAGAAAAGCTTACTTATATAACCGTGTCCGCAAAAAAACGGCCTTTATTTTTGCAATCGTTCCTAGTAAACCTATACTTTCAGATACAAAAAAGCGTTAAATGACGCAAATATTCATGTTTAAGCATTTTTAAAATTAAAAAAAATAAATTTTGTAAAAATTACAAAATCCCTCAGTCCCTATACTTATATTTAGAAAATTTTTATACACATAAGAAATAAAATATCAAAAGATTTGACTTCCATATGACAAAAATTGGCCAATAAACTTAATTTCATAGCTTGAGATTTTTGGCAGCACTTTCGACTTGCCTTAAGGAGTTCGTTAATAAATACATTAGAATAATTCAAGGTTAATTTTTCCCTTTAAATGCTATTCAACGACATTCTTTCGTGATTTACTCGTACATAACATTTTTTATTTATAACTTTGTTATAAATTGTATGTTAAAGGTATTTTCACAAGCAATTATAAAGTTTTCAAGTTCTAAAAATTTTCGTTACTTTAAAAATGCGTTACTTTAAAAATTTTAGTTTCGTTACTTTAAAAATGCATTATATGCTAATAATTATAAGTAAAAAATCATTACAATAGAATCACTTTTAATTTTTATTTTATGCAAATAATGTTACGAGTTGGCTATGTGCCAACACTGAAGAAGCTTGTCGGTTTTTTAAAACACGAATTCTATAAGTTTCTGTGAATAATATCTCCTTTCTGAAAGAAAACAAAAATTAGATCACAGTAGATGTCGCTTAATGTGATCGCGATTAATGTCATCATTTGGATATTGTTGCTGAATTGCCGAAGTTCCATCTTTTAGTTCATAAAAACATGGAAATTACATCGTTAATTGTGATAAAAAATTCAGTTCATATGATCAAAATATCATAAGATATTTTTCAACTGTAATGAAATCGTTAAATTATAAAATTTGCGAAATTACAGAGAACTGTCGCCAAACATTCTGGTTTCGATTTTAGTCAACCGTTTAAAATTAGGCCAAAAACAAGTTTGAAAGATTTCCAATAATTATCAATTTTGAAGGAACCAAGACACAGGCATCTCTTCTTCAGGAAGAAAAAAAGTCTGCAGATTTCCCCTTGGGAAAAAAAAAAAAAAAAAAAAATCCCTAAAAACATCTACGGCAAATTGCTCTTTTGCCGAATTTTAAATCTTACATTGGCAGGTTCTCTTCCAATGAAAGATGCCCTCTGAATATTAAAATTACGGGTCAAATAATTTCCAGAAGCGTTATAAGCCTTTCATAAATGAACTTCTGCATTAAAGGCATTATGAAATGTTCATAAATAAAATTTTGCATTTTCATAATTCAAATGTTGTAAAAGTGTCTATGTGCATGTTTCTAGTTATTTATATAACATTAGTTAAATTCCATTGCTATTTTGAAGGATGTTTTCCTCTTCGTTTAATTTGTCATTCAGTTAATGCAATCAAAATAGCTGCGGACAAACGAGATGGCATTAAGCAACGCCTACTTGCATGAATAAGTTTCACGACAATACGCATAGAAGTGCTTGTCATTTAATCTGTTAATACATCACAAACCTTTTCTAAACTGATATTTATTATTTTTTGTTAAGTATAATGCGAATATTTCACACTTCATTTTTATACGCACCCTAAACACGATATCAAACTTTAGAATTGAATATCTCAGTCAATGTTTGTTGAACGGCAGTCAAACTTTTCAAGCTTTATTAAGTATAAATTTTTCCTATATATAACTATAATGATAAGGGGATAAAATCTGTGTCAGCAACGATAATGATAAAGGGATAAAAAGCTGTGTTAGCAACGGTTGCGGAAAGAAAAGTCGAGTAAGGATTATTTCTGTGGACACGAAGCATACATACGATGTAATAAGAACAAACACTACGTAAATTTTCTAATGATATGAAAATAATGTGTTTTTTTAAAATTCAGGTTATCTTATTTCTCAAAAATACACTTTTACTACAACAATGCATGATTTCTCTGAAATGGTTGGTTAGAAATTCAAGAATATTTGACCAAAGTATGCAGTTGATATGCGTATGAAATAACCAAATACAGTGCTAATTACAAACATTTCCGAACTTGTATTTAATTTTATGTTAAGGAAACTCGTGGCTTTTTGGGTCTTCAAAAGAAATATTACACAGTTCTATTTCTATAGTTTATTTTTTTAATTACATATTCTTTTCTAAACAAAAAGCCCAAAATAATGTTTTGTATGTCCAGAGTGCTGCGCACACCGCATATTATGTAAGAATGTGGACAAAGGTGAAAAGATTTATTTAATCCCTAGAACATTTAAAGGGAACTAGTGCATAAAAGTTGAAGGTTGCTTAATGTCAAACAGTTTGAAAAAAAAGTTCGAAAATTTATTATTTAGGTTCGTTTTTAACGGTGCATAAACCCTCAAACCAATCTTACTAAAGATTTAAAATAGAAAAGGCTTTCTTCTAATCCCCGCCTGCAATGCGCAACACGCGTTAACACAGTACAGCGACAGAACTCCAGATTTTGAGGGGGAGGACGGAAACTAAAGTTACGGCGACAGCTTAGTCTAAGGGAAGGTATTATATAGTAGAAAACTGCACACTATAATACGTATATAATTAAACAGACATATTAAGTATATCTTAGATTTGAAAAACTTAAATGGAATTAACAAATGAGCGTAAAATTCCCCAGAGAGCACAGACAGCACATTACTATGCATGCCCTAAGAACAAAATTCCGAAGGAAGGGAAAAATCTAACTTATTTTTTCCTACGCAGCGAATGAAGCTTGCTGTAATTTCAGATTGCGTAAAGCCCACAATTTTTATACAAAAATGTTACAAAGATGAAACAAATCAAAACCTTTAAACACATGGAAAATCGTGTTGCAGTGAATTCCCCCCCCCCATTAACGGAAAAGTAGTAACCAGCATGGAGAAGAGAATGGGGAGGGGAGAGTTTCGCAAGCGATGCACAGAATGAAGGATGATTAAGAGCAGATTTAACGAGTCACTATTCTCTCCAAATTACAGCAACTGCAGCTACTTTTGCATTATTATTTCTCGTATCATTTCTCAACAGTTTCAAATAAAAAATGGATGTAAAATATGCAGAAGAAGCAAAAGCATTTGCCATATAAGAAGAGATTGATTTCGTATAGACGCTCTTTTAAGAAATGCAATGTAATTAAGAAAACAACTAATTTTCTTTACTTAAACAAATTTTTTACTTTAAATGAAGTCAGTTCAGTAAGAAAACAACAGTTTATTCTGAAAATTGGTAATTAAAATCACGTATTAAAACCAATTAAGCTGAAAAAACTCACACATCTGCATTTTTTATAAGTCCTAGCTTCAATGAGGATTTGTTGCAGGTGTATATACTTTGTTTTTCTTTTATTAAAATAACACAACTTGATCTGAGTTTTGAGAAAGGCAGAATATATAACGCGTAAATGACCAGATTAGTGTGAGACTATATACCAGCCCCACACCGTATGTCTGAAATGTTCACCTATTCCGTATGTATGAAACGATTCTTTAAAGAAGGCTATGCCTTGTTTAAAGTTCAAGATAGACGGCTCGTTAGTTGACGCGAGAGATGAAAATAAACGAAATCTTAATTTGAAGCAATTTCTTTAAAATGATTCGAAAGAATAACTGAAAACCACAGCCGATGAAATATTTCTTCGAAGCTATGATCCGGAAAACCAATTCCACAGAAAGAAAATCTGCGGGGAATGTTATGGTTCATAACCTTTTTGTCTGTTTAGGCATAGTGTTCCAGAATGTGCAGCATTCAATCCAATATTAATTCTACAGCAAACTATCCAACATTACGGGGCCAGCACGAAAGCGTGACGTCACAGCAGAAGACCGGTTGCTCGTGTCTCCGCTTCTTATTCACTCCTTGCATTACTCGTTTATTTATTTAGCGCCTTCTTGTTTCCGGTTTGTTACACATTATATGTACGATATCTAATTTACCATAAATTTCAGAATGGAATTTTTAAACTTAAATCTTAAAACTTAAATCAGGAAAATTTCTTTGCTTTTTTGTTGCACTGAAAAGTGTAGGAAATGAAGGTTGATGAATAAGTGCAAATTCTAAATTTTCTCTCTTTACTGATTGTTATTATTACATCATTAATAAAACGTGACCACTAACTTCTCTTACATTACAGCTGGAAGAAATTACCTTAGATTCTGTTGGCTAAAGAGAGAAAATTATTCCAATGAAGTAACTTTCAGAGATTATCTCTCACGCAATTTCTGACTTTATAAAGATGTAAATTTCGGAATGTAGTTAAGCAAATATTCAAATATTAGCATGCTTAACGATTCAAAATCTGGTAACAGTTATCTTATTAAGCAAGCATATAAAAACATGATCTTAACATGGCATAAAATTAAGAGGAAGAATTAGTTCATTTATAAGGTTAAAATACAGGCTTTAAACTTACAGCTACAATTTTAAAAAGAAAAACTCAGAGAAAAAATTTCTGAAGAATTTATAGAACTGGAGGAGAAAAAGAAATTACGGCAATATCGGTACCTTCACATAAATGACAAAATTAAGTGAAAAACGTTAACATATTATCAACCTTTGTGCCATTCAATATAGCATGTGTGTTCAACCTTAACGAAGAATTTAATCATTCTTACAAAATATATTTCAGATTCATTTAACATTTTCAAATTAGTCAGTTTTATTGACTAATCTGAATTATATTTTAAAATCCTGCGCACTGCTTTCCGAAGGACAGTTTGAGCAGTTATAAACTTTATGTCTGTTTGCATCGTTCTAATTAAGAAGGCGGGCAAAAATCAAATTTTCGAAACAAGACAAACTCCGCAAGATTTGCAACCCATTGATCTTTGAAATTTGGTTAAACGAATGCTCATAATCATACCATCATAAATCGTTTCCAAAAAGCGGCAGCTATCTTTCACAAACTCAGATATTGACAGCTGTCAAGGAGACTGCCCTGAGCGGGTAAGGTTTCTTTAAAAAGTGCTCTCCTGCCTTACGCCCGATTTCATCGGTTTTCCTCACTTCACCATCAATCTTCTTCCGCCCTGATGAAGTTCAATTTCAACTTCGTTTAAGTAGCCCTCACCCTCTTGGGTGAAAGGGAGCGAGAAGTGTCCTTAAAAGCATCTCCCCACTTCCAGTATAAAACGTCGCGAGTATATTGAAATTACATAACAGCGGAACCTCTACATTTAACGCTACCGTCTCACCATTCCGGAAGAGAAAAGGAAATTGAGGCTGGGAAAAAAAATGTTTTCCCCTCATAGCCCGGGGGAAATCGATTCTCAAACACAAAAACCACATATATACGTTTCTCATAACAGCATTTCATTTTCGTGTACCTAAATTTAAGACCACGAGAGGTATGGAATGCCAAGATTTTAATCTTATTAAGTCCCCCCCCCCGGAAAAAAAAGCATTAAATCTAAGGCATTTCAGTAACAAACATAAATTCTACAATGATCTTATTTAACTCTAGTCTATCGTATCTTACAAAGCACTTTATTAAGAAAATGATTTCCGTAAAATCGCTCGTAATTTTATTTTTTATTCACTTAAGAATAACTATTAGTAAGTAGAGATTTACGGAAGCGAAAATTAATGTATTAGTAATTAGATTAATTAAAAGTCAACGATAAAAAATACCAACTTCGCTTAGAATTTAACTTTTAGAAATGAAAAGATTAGCGCCTTACATGCAAAATCAGGCTGTTTTAATTTAATAAAATTAAATTTTTCCTGTTGACCTGACTCATCATTAAGCAGTTACGCGTAAGTTAAACGAGCAAGACATACAAAAGGAACCACATGCGAAACGTGTATCACACACTTCTTCACTAATTAATTAACTACGGCAAAGTACGTGATCACTGCATATCTTGGGAAGGGTGCCCTCGTGGAGCATTTTCTACGCAAGGTTTTTATGGTGCATATGGGGAACGTAGTTATGTTGCATATGGTTTACGTAGCCTTCACTGAAAAGCTAGCCGAGAACACGTGTTTCATTGACTGGGCTAGTGGTCAGATTTACTCACTCATCGGAACGAGTACGAGTGAGGGGCAGATGAGCCATTTCCTGGCACAGATATGAAAAAATACCAGTTATATTAGTGTATGAGTGTAGTAAAGTGTATGAGTATACACTTTACTACATTGAAATCTATACATACTTCTTGATAATAATTAGATTTCTTTGAAGCCTTCTACATTCGTAAAATTTACCTACTTTAGTTCATGACCATATTTCGAGTTTCCCCCTAAAGCTTCCAAAATTCGAAGCCCTCAGCTTTGATGTTTCCTTTTCCGATTTATATTTTACGCGATGAACAGAGCTCAGCCTTCCCATAGCTTTTCCTACTGATTTGGGGCCCACCAGTGCCCGAACGGTGGAATCGCTGAACGCTGACCTGGGTTCGAATAGAGGCGAACGAGCTGGCTGCACGGCCGTTTTCGTGGTTTTACCCATGTGTAACGTGTATAGCCTTAGAAAGTTAGAAAGTCCTCCACGAAGGCATCCCTTTCCTTAGGCAGATAGCCCTAGTGTACTGTGCCATAATCAAAGACACAAAAATTAAACTATTTATTTGGCTTCACTCCAACCAAGGATCTTATGTTTCATTAAGCACAGGTTA
Source organism: Stegodyphus mimosarum (assembly GCA_000611955.2). Lineage (NCBI taxonomy): Eukaryota > Metazoa > Arthropoda > Arachnida > Araneae > Eresidae > Stegodyphus > Stegodyphus mimosarum. The sequence continues at coordinate 358,374 of KK115932.1, read as the reverse complement.
TGTAAATATACATGTCAAATTCTTCGTATTTACCTAACAATACTGCATTTAGTGAGCTTTGTTCAACTAGTAACATGGCCTGTACATGTACTGCATAGTACAACGTGCTACGAAACTTTCGTTCTTTCATAGGTTCGAAATTTCACTTTTCGGACAGCTTTCCTGTAACTGCTTTATATTTTCATAGCCAAGATGCAACTTTTTCTTTCATTAATTGTCAGTTCCTCTCTTTTTATGGGACCCACAGTTCAGACTCAACAAAGTCCATTAAGGCATAAATTTAGTTACGCAGACAATGCCAACAAAGGCAATCTAGCGAGTAATCTTAGCGTCTAAGTTCCCTGCGTTTGATTCGCTGCTCATCTTCGCTCCCCGAAAGTTGTTTTTTGTTGACTGTGTCTTTTTTTTCTTCAGCGTGTTCGGCTGTTTCCCAGTTTAAGGAAGATTTAGAAATTTCGGCCGTCGCCGTTTCGCCGACAGGTCATTCCACCGAGAGCTGATTCGCCATGGGCGATTTTGCCGTCAAGTAGAAATAAAATACGTAACACAGGTTGCTTATATAATTACTTGACCATAAATATGGGATATGAAGAAATTACACCTGTATTAAATGCAACAGAATTATCATATTTTATAATTATGGGCTAAACCTATGAGACATATTATCGTTTCTAAAATTATGTCAGATACAGCGTGAAATTTTTTGAAATTTTAATTAACCAGTTCAGAGAAGTCACTCATGCAAGCAGAAATTCACATCTTATAAATCACACCTTACTTAAAAATATAATTACTTTCGTATCGCGTTAACACATTACTCTATTAAAATTAATAAATATATAGACAAACATATTATGGCATGCGTAGTAATATATTTGTATGAAATTGTATAGGAATGGATTTTAAATATTATTCAAAAAGTTTTAATGAGATGAATTTGCTGAAATGTGAATGTTAACAAACCATCTGGTTCTTTAAATGCCAAAAATTTAGAAAGATAATTTATCATAACTTTGCTTATAGACCAAATTTTTGCATACGGTTTGTTTTAAAATGCTTGCAAAAAATCGAGTTTTGATACAAAATTTTAATATAAAATTCAATTTTGTCATACATTTAAAGACAAAACCCCTTCAATATTATCTTAGAAATAGTTGATTTATTTTGAAATCTCAAAATGCTCAATTGCAGGCTTTTTTTAATATTAATGATACATTATACGATTTTGAATTTTAATATTAGGCTTTAATTATTATATATTATTTTTATAATTATGTTACATTTTATGTTAATTCTGAATGCTTTTAATTACTGATTTACATTTAACTAAATACCTCATATCATTAATGAATTTATTATTTTAGTACATTTTAATAATTCTAGAAGATGTGATAAAAGTTTTTTCTTTTACAAATTAAGAAAGCCAGGGGTATACAAAATAAATGTAATGTAGGCATGTAAAGAAAAATATGCCTAGACGGTGAACTGGCCCAAAGGCGAAATGACACGTCGGCGAAGTGGCGAAGGCGAAACTGCGGCGGTGAATAGGTCATTCCTTCTAAGTAAGCCTAGTATATTTTAAAATGCAAGAAACGAAGGAGAATTACGAGGTTCGCGAAATAGATGACTCAGACGAGGAAAATTTGAATATGCAAGAAACAGACACTTATAGCGATTTCTTCGGAGTTCCTAAGACGTTTATGAACTCATGTCACGCACCAAAGAGGCAATTCGACTAATCGATTAAACGGGAGACAGAACTCAAGTACGTTATATCGAGGAGCTGCAGAGCATCAAGAAATTGCAAAGTTTACAAATGACGGTCGACGAGTATACACAAAAATTTGAAGAAAAGAATTCAGCTATTTGCACAACTCCGAGTAAAATTACGAGAAAGACCGACGTTTCAATGGACTATTTAGCGCCCAGGACTGACTAGAGGAAGAAAAGACTGACGTGGGTGGGTGGAAGATGGACGATCCTGACAGAAACCGAAGAAGACTGCTAAGTGTCAAGCAAGCAGCTCTGATGTTCCAGAGGTCAAGAAAAGTAACAAGTATGATGCCTTCACTTACGACAATGGAACTAATGAACACACAGACGCTCCAGCTGGACCTTCACAGCAGTGCAGCTAAGCAGAGTTTCGCCGGCAGTTCTACCTGCAACTAAAGTAAACTGGAAAAAACTTAATAGGGAACTGAAGTAATTTGCATAGATAAAATTGCAGCAGAGATCAAAGTAGAGGCAAAAAACAAAATTCTTAAAACCCGGAAACCAATTCCAGGTTTGGTTTGGTTTGGCTATTTGAATATGGAAAAGCATAGCTACCAGGGCTATCTCTTTAATGGAAGGGATGTCTCCGTGAAGGACTTTTTAAGTGAAACTTGCTCGTATTTACATATGGGTCGCACGCTACACACTGGAAAAACTATGAAAACCAACCATGCAGCTAGCATCCGTTCGCCTAAGTTTGAACCCGGGTTAAACTATCAGTACACTTTAATCGCTTAGCCACTAGTGGGACTTCGGAAAGGTTACAAGACAGACTTTTTACATGGCCAGGTTTAAATCTAATATATTACATATACATATAGCTCAGTAACTGCGATCAAAGGATTCTTTTTATCGGTTCTTGTATTCAAAAACTGTATGTTGTTTATTAATACCAAACAAAATTCCGTTGAGTGAATAGTTTATTAAGCTTATTTTCAAAGTAAAACCTTCGAATCTCCAAGACAGTTTGATCGATTCATCAGTCCAAGAACGGACAACTTATGAAATGCTTTTTCCCTTTAAGCTTTGCTACAAAACGTATTCTACCAAACAACATACAGTTTTTGGATACAGAAAAGATCAAATTGGCAAAGCACTTAAGTTTGATAATGCTTTGTTTTTCTGTTTTTATTGCCGTCAGTAACATGGATATTTTATTTCCACCATGTAGCATATATGCAGGTCTATATTAAAAACTATATTATTCTACTTAACTTTATTACACCAACTGAGGCGGTACATTTAATAACCAAACAGAACAGAAACTTTTACTTGCTTAAAAATAAAATTATGACCGTACTGATAAAAGGAAATATACACAATGTTTATCTGAATTACTTCTTTTTCACCCTCGGCGTTCAGAGGGCAGCGGAAAATATCCGGATACCAAGAAAACTAATTTGACAGTTGCTGACTGGAAGTTCAATAGGATATGTCATTTTTTTAAAAGCACCGATAAAACTGGCAAAAATACTTAAATAGGAACAATTTTTTCTGTTTTTTAATAAATTTCGTGCGAAGATATAATTAGCGATTTGATATTGTAACACAAATTGTTAGAAACTAAAAACATCATCATTATTTTCAAAGAGAAATATAATGTAAATGATATTTCGTATCCTTATTTTTTCCTTTCTTTTTAAAGTACAGAATTTTGGATTGTAGAGACATTGGGTTATTTTGAAGCAGAAATCATGAAAAATGAAGAATGTCCTCGCAGAACCACAGACCTCTCGATACGCACCGAGCGTGCTGACCACTACACAACAAAGGCGGGAGAAATACCTTATAAGATTACTTTAGACAACAAAAAGTGACATTTTTGTAGCTGGAAGAAGCTACCTAATAGAAAACAGAGTCACTACGATTATAAAATCCAACGCCCCACCAGTGGCTGAGTGCTTAAGATAGCTGAATGCTGTGAGGTCTACTCAGGTTCCATTCTAAGCGAAACGGGGTGGTTGTATGGTTGGTTTTACTCAAGTGTAAACGTTGAATACCAGTCAAGTTTTTTTAGAACGTCCTCCACGAAGGCATCCTTTCCCTTAGACAGATGACCCTCGTGTGCTCCACATTCCAATAACTTAAATGCAACAATAACTCACATTTTAATAGAGAACAGAAAGCATTGCGTATTCCCACATACACACATTTTCCATTTCATTTTGTATTAGATAGTTATCACACCTCTGGGATTTAGATGAATCGATGGGTCAGATAAGAATGCAATACTGCTTAAGTGACGCCAACTAAAGTGGAGCAATTTAATACCCAGGCTGTTCCTTTTTTGTGAGATAAAACTCTTAAAGAGTACTCAAAAGTAACACCAACAAAGATTCACCTTCTGAAGTAGCTTTAAAACATATCAGAAGTAAGGAAATTTCCATCATCCTTCCCCCCCGTAGCTATGATAAAATTAAAATATGACAGATATTAAAATTAGATTCCTTGACTTTTCTTTTTCTATTTGAAATTTGTAAGTTACACATACAATAAACACAATGCTGTAAATTCAGATCCTCGTTACAGTTCAAATGCATACTGCTGTAAATTTGGAACTATCTCTCGAGACACACAATTCCCCGCCCTTTTTTTTAAATCTCATTGCAAAAAGAAAGGAAATTGCACGCAACAGTTACCTTGTAGAGGTTATTTTAATTTCTTAACAGTTATTTTTAATTTTAAACAGCTTTCCTGTATTTTCTTGTTGACCACCCACAATTCTCTGCCAGAATGAGTTTTCAGGATCACGTTTTATGTAAATGAGGTAGAACCAGTTATATAAACGAGGTAGACCATGGCCAACTACAGGATCGGCCACGGAAGCTCAGAAGTCATGTGATCTGACGTCACGAACTCCGTCTGAGGAAAGAACGTTTGAGTGGGAGACGTGGATGTGTGTCGTTGGAGTAACGTATATATTTAGTGTCCCTTGTTAATAACGAGTATTTTAAGCCGTTTTATTTTATATTATTTATAATGCCAGATCGATGCTGTGTCCCAGGATGCCAGTCAAATTATGACAAAGCTGGAACGTACGTTTCTGTTTTTAAATTTCCAAAAGACGTTGAAAAGAAAAGTATATGGTGCAAGAAGATTCCACGAAGAAACTGGTCGCCATCTGCAAGAAGTGTTGTGTGTGAAAAACATTTCATTCAATCGGATATTATAAGAATTGACGAAATATCAGACAGAGATGGTACTATCTTAAAAGTGCCAAGAAAATGTCCAAAACTGAAGGAAAATGCTTATCCGTCTATATTTCCTAATTGCCCAAAATACCTGACGGAAAACAAACCTACTCCAAGAACAAGTAGATCTGAAAAACTTGCAAAATCAGATGAAATTGCATTGCAGCAATTTTTAGATAAAGACCGAATCAAAAGTTTTAGTGATTTTTGTGAACAATTGGATCTACGGGTAAATTCGTTCAATTTAATTTCAAAACCAATTGTAATAAAAAACAGTGATCATGTATTTTTAATTAATTTAAATTTATTGTCAGCACCAAGGGTACTTTCAAGCATAAAAATCAATAATGATATGAGTTTAAATGTTTTTTTTGGTGATATTTCTGTTCCTGTATCTCACTTCAAAATTATTCTAAATAATCCAGATCATCTTTTACGATGGAGTGAACTGGAAAATATTTTAAGTTTCATTAAAAATATGCAGAAAGATGACTTAAATGAAGTGCTTCCTAGTGAAAAAGAAAAGTCTGTGTATCATTGGAAAAAATGTATTTCTCCTGATGAAGATATGTATGACAATAAAAAGTTCATATTAGAGCAAATGAACTTGTGTGATAAATCTAAAATGGCTCGAAGGTACAGCAGTGAACTTTTAATTTTTGCATATTCTTTATACATGAAGTCCTCATCATGTTATTCTTTGTTGTACGACAGCGGTTTATTGTCAGTGCCATCAACCGATCATTTAGGTAAAATTACAAGCATTCTGAATCTCGACAATTCCTTACAAAATGAGAATACAAAAAAGTACATGAGAGAAAAATTCAACAAATTGAACGATGAAAATAGAATTGTAAATCTACTAATTGATGAAATCTATGTAAAGAAATCAATTGCTTATAAAGGGAAATCAATATCAGGTTTTGCAGAAAATAAATCCGATACTGAAGCTACAACTGTACAAGCTTTCATGATAAGTTCTATTTATTCATCTTATAAAGAAACTATTGCCTTAGTTCCTGTTAATAATATGAATGCAGATTATTTATGCTGCCTGACCCGCAAAGCTCTTCATATTCTGGATGAAGCAGGATTTTCAGTTGTTTCGATGATTTCTGATAACAACAGAATAAACAGGAACATGTTTCAGAAGTTAGGTCATAAACAAATGTCAACTCATGTCTGCAACCCTGCAAATAACGAGAAAAAATTATTCTTACTTTTTGATTCGGTACACCTTTTGAAATCAATAAGAAATAATTGGATTAATCAGTTAGACACCCAAAAAACATTTTGTTGTCCTGATTTCGATGATCCATCAAAATGTATAATTCCTAAATTTTCGCATCTAAGGAATATATATCATAAGGAGAAGACCTCAATTGTGAAAATGGGCCATAAACTTTCATTCAAAAGTTTATATCCTTCAAGTTTAGAAAAACAAAATGTGAAGTTTGCTGTAAATATTTTTCATGAGAGTAATGATGCTGCTCTTCAATTATTAGGAAAGAAACACTGCATTGATAATTGGCAGGATACGGTAAAATTTTTGCAAATTATCAGAAAATGGTGGAACATTATGAATGTGAGCCACCTAAACAAAAGCCTTTATATAAAATGTGAAGACAGCAAAGCATTTACTGCACCTGATGATAAAAGATTCAGGTTTTTGGAAAAATTCTGTTGTTGGCTTGAGCAGTGGAAAAACATGAAGCAACAGTCTCGTTGCGGATGCTTAAGCGAGGAAACTTACTTTGCTCTTTATCAAACAACAAATGCAATCATCGATGTAATTAAAAAGCTTTTAGTAAATAGCTCAAAATTTATTTTAACGTCCAAATTTCAGACTGATAAATTGGAATACAGATTTTCGCAATATCGTCAGATGTCTGGAGGAAATTACCATGTTTCAGTTCAGCAAATTCTGGAGTCTGAAAGAAAAATTAAATTGAAGTCCATTCTTCAGCTTCATTCTAATTCATATGGTAACATCTCTTTAAAACAGTTTGTTACAGAATTTTCAGACATTAAAGAAATGAGTAAAGATGTTGATCTTACACCTTTTAATGAAATTATTTGCAATGGTGTAGAATTGGCTGCAGTTTCAGACACTGATGCAGAAGTTCTCACATACATTGCTGGTTATTGCACAAGAAATATTAAAACTAACTGCAGTGCTTGCATAGATTTCTGCGTCTTGGACAAAGAATTATTAGTTGAAACTTGTGATGGTACATTAGCGGAAACAAATTATGCATATATTGATATTGTAAATCGAGGAGGTTTAAAATACCCGACAGAAAATATGGTGTTGTTGATATCAGTTGCATATTTACTTTTCCAAACTATTATATCTGAAAAATATGAGAAGCATTTTATCCACAACAATGGAAAACAACACCAGCTTCTTACAAAAATAACTGAGGCTTATCTCAAAATGAATGATGTAGTGTGTTTTAGTGAGAGATGCTGTGAATGTCATTTGCCATATGAAATAATAATCATGAGTGTCGTCAAGACTTTTCTTAATATTTGTTTGAACAATTATGTAAAAAACATTTCTTTAAAGTCCCTTGAAAGAAGTGAGGAAAGAAAACTGAAAAAGTTCAAGAATCGGTGAAAAGCAATTTTTATTATCATAGCAATTTATAATCAATATTTAAGAATTATTTTACCATCTTGTTATTTGTCTTATAAAATAAAACATCATAATTCAAATAAAAAATCGGGTTATTTAAGGGCATCGCAAAGAAAAAATACTTAATTGCAGACGTTTGCTTAAACCCTTTTCAAATTTATTTATCTAACTTTAAAATAATTGTTATTGCCAACTTAATAATATATATAATTATGATATAATCCTGATGTTTAAAACACTTTTCACTACTGAAAGACTCTTTTGTTACAACTTTATGGCATTAAAATCTCCCAAAATAGTGTATTTGTAGGTTAAAATGTTTAGTAATAAGAATTTTATTTATTTGCATAAGAGTGAAGTAAAAAAATTATTGCTTGCTTATTTGTATTCATAAAGATGTATTTCTAATATAGGTAATAAGAACTTTTGAAGGTAAATAGAATTAACGTAAAGAAATTGTTTTGCGATTCTGGTAAAATTTGGATATTTAAGGCCTTTGTTGTAAAACACTGCTGCAGATATTCTCTTAAATTAATTAGGTTATTTTCATGCTGTATGTGTTATATTTAAATGTATGATTTATGTGAATTCAGTCATAAATTTGATGAGTGTTTCATGGTTTTTGCTGTACTGAAGAAAATGCTTTGTAAATTAGTTATTGGAAGTAACATTCTTTAAAGTAGTGTGCTTATTGTTAAGATTTGATTTATGTGAAACTATTCATGCATGTTATGATTCTGAAAATAAAAAAGGCTATTTATGCTTCTTATTTATAAACATGATATTATATTTCTAATGTAGGTAATAATAGAATTTGGATCTAAATAGAATTATCATGAAAAAAGTGTTTTATGATTCTGAAAAAAAAATTGGTATAAAAGGCATTTAAAGACACTGCTAATGGTTAGTTACTTAAATCAGTCAGGTTCTTTTAAAATTGTGCTATGTTCAAATGGAAGATTTATGTGAATTTAATAATAAATTTGATTCTGATTTGATGAGTGTTTCATGGTTTTTGCTGTATTGAAGAAAATCTTTTGGAAATTTTTTAATGCCATTCATGCTGTTTCAAATAATGTAGTTATTGTTAAAATTTATTCTATATGAGTCTAATCATAACAATTACAGTTCTGAAAATAAATTCAGAAAACTAATATTCTCCTTATTTATGATCATGATGGTATATTTTTTAGATAGGTAATAAGATACTTTGGATGTAAATAGAATTATTATAAATTTTTTTTATGATTTTTGTAAAATTTTGATATTTAATCCCTTTATAGCATTTAAAACAATGATGCGGTTATTTGTTTAAATCAACAAAGTTCTTTTCAAATATATTTTACATGTTCAAGTATATGATTTATGTAAATTTTATCACAGTTTCAATCTGATATATTCTGGGAGTTCTGTAGTTTTGTTTTGGATATTCATTAATGGCATTAAGTTTAGTTTATGTGAATCTACCCTTGCATATTGTTTCTGAAAAGGACATCAGAAAAAAAAATACCTACCTATTTATAATCTTCTAACCTAGATGCTTGTATGTTACGAATGTGTGTATAGGTAATATAAAAAATGTTTGTGTTTGTGGTAAATGTTGGATGTTTGAAACTTTTGCCTTGAAATTGTTTCAAACCATAAAAACGATGTTGGGGTTACTGATTTAAATTAAAATATTTTAAAACTCAGTGTTTGATATTAAAATGTTTGGTTTATATGAGTGTTGTCGTATAATTTAAATGTTTTATGCTATTGGCAGCATTTAAAATATAGTTGCATATCAAAGGCATGAGAATATCTTCAGGCAGTGTGTCTAACATTCAGATGTTTGGCTTAAGTTAGTTTATTGGAAAATAAAACTAGGAAATTGATTACTTGCTTATTTTTTATTATGAAGGTAAATTACTAATATAATAATAGCATGCTATAACTAAAACTAAGTAAAAAACATTTTATTATAAAGTCAATGTATCTGAAGCTGCAAGATAATTTTTTTTTCTGTTGTGTAATTTATTATACACTTTCCTTTATATCATTCTATTAATTTTTTTTTCTGAATTCTTATACTTCCTAATTTTTAAACTCTTGGAATACTATTATGAAATTTTTCTGCAAGATAATTGATCTTTTGATTAAAATAAAAATTTCTCCTTTTTATTTGTGTTTTGTTAATTTGTGAAATTTTTTTGCTCTATGAAAGGATCATTTCTGTGCATGTTATGCAAAGCTCATTTAAGAACATCTTATTACAAATAATTTTTTAATTATTTTTTAATATTTAATCCTTTGAAAATATAAATTTATAAATGATGAAAGCCATACATGAAGGAGTGCGTGATATTTAATTAGTCACACTATGTAAGAGAAACTTCTACGAAAGTCGATAAATATGTATTTACACTATTTGGTCAATTATTTTTTTGCATTTTAAATTGTAATTTTTTTAAATTTTCTAAATTAGGCATAAATAATATGATCACAAAGATAAAATAACTGCATATTAGGTATATAAGGCATTTCAAATGTGATATAAGAAATCATATTTTATTATGTTTCGCGACGATGGAAGTTCGATCATCGGGTTGAAATCATCGAGTTTAGACGGAGGTTGTGACGTCACGCCAGAGCTTCCGTGGCCGTTCCTGTAGTCGGCCATGGGTAGACCAGTGTTGGTCACGAGGCCGAAAAGCTTGGTAAACACTGCTACAAACAAATAATCCGATCCAATTACAATTGAATAGCATTAATTAACACAATAAATGTTTACAAAAAGTATCATAGTTTTTTAAAAAGCTTCGTTCATCTAACATGAAATAAATTTCTTAATCATCTTACGAGTTAGGAGATTTTATGTATTTATTTAATTGAATATGACAAACTATATGAGAGCTGGCTAACAAAGGCATGTTTTTGTGGAGAATATTTTAGGGTAAATAGGCCCATATTCACATTACACTTGAGGAAAACCACGAAGATGTTTACATACAGTGGTAGGCTGTAGCGTACAACACATTTGTTAAATTTGCATCTAATCTGCCTGTCCTAAGCCTGAATAAAATGTGAAGGAAAGCTTTCGAAATTCTCTGAAACTCAGAAATACACTCACTTCCAAAAGAGATGTAAAATGCAAAAAAAAAAATACGAAGATGTAAAATGCAAAAAAAATCAACAAATACTGCTTTGATTGACACAAAATTCGGCAGAAAAGTAGCATATATATTTATGCATAAAACAAAATCAATAATTATGTACAGAAATGAAAACAATATTAAATTTTTGTAAGTTATCAGATAATGACATACTGGAGACTTACACAGAATTATGCATAAAGTGAAAATAAACAGCATAAAATGGAAAAAAAAAAGGACATTAATAGGGTATATGGTCCTTCCTCATCTGTATACAAAGTTTACACTTTGTGACCATGCTTTCAATTAGGTGGTCAACCACCGCAGAATTTAAGCAATCGCCATTGTTCTTCTAGAGCAGTTTCCAGCTCAATAAGAGTGGCTGGAGGTGGGAAACGTGAAGATACAGCACGACCGAGAGCACCCCAAAGATTTTCAATGGGATTAAAGTCGGGCGAATATGCTAGCTACACCATACGCGCACTCCCCTCACTCTCCAGGTAGTCATCGATGATAGGAACGTGCGTTATCGTCCATTAGAACAAAATTAGGGCCAACTGCTTCAGCGTACAATTTCACAATGGGTTCTAGGACTTCATCTCGATACCGAACAGCCGTCAAAGAACCCCGTTTAAAGATGTGCAGGTCGGTGCGGTATCCTAATGAAATCGCTGCCCACACCATAATGCTTTCGCCTCGGAATGCGTGATGTTCGGTGATGTTTTGGGACTGATTGCGTGTTTGCTGTTCACGTCATATCCTTATACGCTTGTCATCTGGCTCCAGAGCAAATCTTCACTCATCAGTAAACATGACATTACCCCAATCATACACATTCCAATTGACATGTTCCCGGCAGCACTGTAATTGTTATCCTCTTGATTAAACGGATAGAGGAACACAAACTCGAGGTACCCGGGCGTACAGTCCACTCATATGTAATCTTCGGCGTATAGTAGCTGCAGATATCGCCTTACTAATGGGCGCTGTAACCATAGATGTCACACATGTGGAGGTCGTTCTGCGATTCCGCTTAGCTACAGTAGCAATATATCGATCTTCCGCTGGGGTTGTAACGCTTGGGCGATCGGCTACGGGCCTTCGGACAGCTGTCTGTGTGGTTTGGAATTGTTTCCATAAACGTGAAATTACAGAATGATGAACGCCGAAGAAAAGAGCAGCATCTGTGATCGACTGTCCTGCTCAATGCGCCCCACAGCACGCCAGCGCTCAGAATCTTCCATTCGTCTTCTGGAAGTCATAGAAACACATATGTCTTGAAAACAAATTGTACGAAAGTTTTAAAGACCTTCTATCAGCACTTACAATCAGCTTCTGTAACTTTTCATAAAGCTAACTTCTTATAAGACTGCCTTTTTTGCATATTTCTTGACATGAAAGCGCGATTGGTTGTTGCCTAACATATTTGTATACTTCCATCTACCTCTGCAGCGAATTGCATCTTCTTCAATTCTGATTGGCTTCCGGAAATTAGCATTTTCCTCTCCGTCCTTAACTTTTGGAAGTGAGTATACATTTTAAGTTATTTCTCAGGGTCATAAATTTTATTCGATTATGAAAATTAATTTTGACTTTTAGAAATGTAGGTAATACTTGCTGTTTCGTTTCGTATGTTGTACTGAGGTACCACAGCATTAAAAATTCATCTCTGTCGCAAATCGCGATTTCTGAGATTTGCTGTCATTCTCTGAGCATAAGCTCTTTAATTTATCTTTGAAATTATAACAACGAATTCCTTTCAATTCAATAAGTGAGTGGTTTAAAAACAATCACAGATGCTTTTTATATACATTAACTGCTGAATTTTTCCAAATATAAACAAATAATGAATTTTATTTCTTTTCTTCTTTCATATTATAATAGTTTATTGCTTATCATTACAAAAATTGAGGTAATTAAAAAATAAGTTTTTTAATAATATAGTACATAAACATTAATAATAAAGTATTTATAACTATTTTCACCTATATTTCTACAAATATTCACAACATTAACGTAATTAATGAAAAACCATTTGAAGTTAAAACATGATTTGCATTAGTGAATTCTAGTTCAGAAAAATGGCTCTCCATTGTTCTGTATAATATTGGAATAATTTAAAGATTAAATCTGACAATATGTTAAGATTTGGTTTTGAAACCGGAAAAATGAAAATACAACTTATTTTGATTAACCTTTCTTTCTTTGAGTCTGTTCGCCATACAGTTGATCAAATAGTGTTTGTGATAAGATTATAAGGTATTACTCCCGCCTTCTTAGCTGTCAGCACGCTCGGCGCGTATTCGAGAGGTCCGTGGTTCGAGTCCCGGCGAAGGCGGTGCTCATTCGTCCCATCTCCTACTACAAAATATTCAAATAACTCTACTAAATAAATAAATAAAATAAATAATAATAATAATAATAAAGATAGTAGATGATGATTCTCCACACCAGGATTTGGCAATTGGGTCCCCTAATCCGCAGTCGCCCTTTAAAAGGGGGAGTATGTAAGGTATTTCTCCCGGCTTATTAGCAGGCCTTCGTGGTCAGCACGCTCGACGCGTATTTGAGAGGTCCGTGCTTCAAGTCCCGTCGAAGGCACTGCTCATTTTCCACATTTCCTGCTTCCAAATAACCTAACGACTCTACAACATGACTCTTAATCCTAAGACTTGCCGCTATGCCTTGTTCTTCGCTACCAGAAATAGCAGTTGCAGGCCTACAAGACTGAGTATTGCATTTGTCGGCACAATCCTGTACACTCTGGCGATATTTCTCAGATACTTAGATACTTCGTAGTGATATAACATAATATAGCATTCGAAATACGAAACTCAATATTTACAATGCAATTCACTCATGTGACAAATACGCGCCTTAAAAAAAAGATGGATTTGGCTTATAATTTAGCTTTCAATAGCCTATTTTCGTAGTACAAAATTGCACTCATTCCAAGAACACAATTTCCTATATTTCCCTCTATAAAACAGAATGGAGAGAAACTATCTGTTTAACCGACCCCCCCCACACACACACTTTTTTCCTCGAATCCGATCTCCCCTTCTTCTAACGTCCCCTCTCTTGGTAATTTACGACTTAACTGCAAATGATCAATATTCTTCAGTAAATACAAATCACTTCTCTTAGGAAACCCTTTCTCAAAGGCATCCTTCCGAACCTCCAGTGCTTGGAAGTAATTAATATTTTAACTTTGCAAATAAGTTGAGATCAACTAAATAGATATTTTCATTCTCTTCCTCCACTTTCACTCCAAGCGGGCAAAAATAAACTGTGAAAGAAGTGTTGAATTACTCACAATCAAATGTCAAAATCCTCCTTCCTGTAAAATAACGAGAAAAAAAGAATAGATGAATACTCGTAGAACAAATAAATACTATTCGTCGTACAGATCTAAACTTGCCATGAAGCAATAAATATCTACGAGTTCGGATTCCAAAATATTCGTTACACTCTGATATAGCTTACTTCATCCAGACAATTGACAAAAAAGTCCAACATATATTTCGGCTGTGAATCCGCAAACTGTCCGCCTTGTGAGATTCCGCTGAAAATAAGCTAAAGTAGGCAAGGAAGGGAGTTAGGAAAAATCTCACTCTGGTATATTTATTCTTTCCCGAACAATAGGCTATTTCGCGAAAGAGATACAATGAGACAGGCCCCGCATACCAAACTAGAAGAGAAGTTTTCCAATTCGTTCCAAAGACCTTCAAAGGTGGCGAGGCGTTAAAAAGAAGCTGATATATCTATATAAAAACTAGACCTCGTCAGACGTCTTTGCACTCTCACACTGCCAGTCCCCTGGTGGCCCTTGTTGAGACATCTGATGAGGGACCAACACAACTGCAGGGATTCTAGAAAGGAAGCACCGCGAGTGGACCGTCTGCTTTTTCTCCTTGTCGCGTCCTTCACACTAGAACTACTCAGAGTCACTATTTCTTAAGAAATTGGGAGGGGGGTTAAAATCACACAAGAGACATCCTCTTTCTCCTCACTCTACAAGTATCAATCAAGTATTTACTTTAACATAAATAAATCTAGAAAATTTAAATTCTAGGCACACCAAAAATAAAACTATTATTTGACATTCCACCAGTTAGATACTAAATTCAAGTCTTGACAAAAACAATTCAAGGGACTGACTGAAAATAACTGGAAAATTAAATAAATATTCTGAAGATGTGGAAATAAGCTCGCATTTCGTTATAATTTTGTTCAAGTATTAATATATGGCAAAACAATGTTGAATGCTCAAGGTTTTATTTCACTTAAAACACAGAGAAAAAATGTTGGGGATGGGGGGTGGAGGCAGTCGCTTCAGTGCGATTTCTACTTTTTTTTTTCTTTTTTTTTTTTTTTTTTTAATGGTTTCCTAAATAAATTTAATCATTTCTTGAATATGTTTCTGGATTTCACAAAAGTCTGGCATATTTAGTGATAAAAATAATTACATTTCGCGTAGTTAATTTCTTTTCGGGAAGAGTTAAAAAAGTACACGAGTTTTGATTCTTTATTAAATCGGCACACAATAACAATGCTTTTCATTACCTGAGGTACTCTACGCAATGTACTTTTAATGTCAACGGAAATAGAGGTGCACTGCGTTTGCAAATGCTCGACTAATATTAATGTAAGAAATTCTGTTACGGAAAAATTATTGCTTTTCTATGAGTTCTGAAATGACTAAACATATTATTTCTTCGAGAATGAAGAACGACGGAATGATGTTTAAATGGCAAATACCAAATAAAATACATGAGAGAAAAAAGACTGCACTTACGTGCCCATTAGAAATGAGAAAGATTAATAATGATTGGACATTTGATTTAAATTAGATCTACAGCGAAAATGATGACTCCAGCATTGAAAGTTTTGAAAATTGATAATGAGCAGAAGAGTGTATTCAGTATTTGGTTATGTCGATCGACTGTTATCACAGACCTACCTTATTAGCAATTTCATGATCTGTAAAATTATCTTCTAATTCACTTAATTTTTATATGTAATTCCAAGGAACAATATAGCCTTGCTTGGGTAGAAAATCCATATACATGCATTTTTGTAAGTGTAAGATTGAAAGCCACGATTTATATTTTGTCAATCTCCTACGCTTTTCTTATTTCCATAATATAATTACAAAAAATTAATTTCAATATGAGCATTTCAAAATATTTTAAGAAAGTATTCCAATTAAATGAAAATTTTAACTTAAAGTTTCAAATTTTATGTTCAACATTATTTTATTTTATTTATTCTCCCCGTAGGTGATGCCATAAGGGGCTCTTTAATGCCAAAACTTTTACATAAATTAGGTCAATGTCGTAAGATCCTCCTAACATAAAAATTTAAACCAACTTCTCTCTCACTCTTCAAGCAAAAACTACAATATTCTATAAACATTACACAGATAATGCCCCACTCGCTCCATTAATACGTGTCACAAAATAAAATTAATAAATATACATCAGTAATAAAATAAGTGCCAGGAAAATAAAATGAGTGGTTCAATAAAACTAAAATATCCATATGTGAGCATCCTAAGAAGTCTAAAAAATATATCCGTTATGAAGAAGATAATTAGTATCCAATATCTGCAAATAATCGACAGCAAACTAATAAACTTCGCTTACATCTTATATGTATTTACGAATTTTAGACCTGATTACCTATTTTTAAACTATGAGGTCTTAATATCTTAAAATACAAAAAGGCAAAACAGACCAGTAGTACCATTATTAAAGTCCCTTTATGTGCTTTCTTAAAGCGCCAATACAGCTTCATGACAGGCTGTTTTCCTTCACATCATTTTCAGTTCTACAACTTTTACGTCAAATCAAATGCATGCCACTGATGCCTGTTATTAAAATCTGCATTTGTAAATGCACCTATTTTACTTGCAACTTAAATAATCTGAAGAAAAATATTAAATTTTCAAAATTTCCTAGACTTTTATGGAAAGGGAAAAAACTCATCATATAATATCACTTAGCCCTATCTGAAGCCTTGTAATATTCGTCTACCAGTATTAACAAAAGAGCGATAATTTCAATTACTCGTTTTAAGAATAAAATTCTTACTGAAGAAAAAGAAGCAAACCACATCAGCCACTCTACCGGAATTACTTGGAAAGGGGAAAACTACATCCACCTCTTTAAGATCGAAGGAGAAAGGAAAGCCAGTCCTCTTTGTTTCCTTTAATTTCATCGTATTTCCCAGCGAGACAACATTATTTCCCAAAATGAGACCTATGGGGTTCGGTCCCCGCTCCCAAAATTATCTGTGCAAGCTTCGTCACAGAATAGCTCAAGCTTTCAGCCTAATACCAGGCTAAATGAGGTGATCCCTAAAGGAGGCACAACTGCTTATTACTTAAGGCTTTTATTATGATTCTTTCTGGTGTGAAGATGGATCCACCTCATCTGTGAAGATCTTTATTTACTAAGCGCCCAGAAAGTAATCGACACACATCTTTCAATAGGAAATTCAAAAATATAAATTCAGATATTTCGATACACATCTCATAATTAAAAGGAATATAAAAAGTCTCCCATTTCCCAATACGATTATGCAGTATGCCATGCTTTTGCGTTTAAAGTCCTTCTGCGGAAGGAAACTGATTTTTCGAATATGCAAGAAAAATTCATTAAATTCGCAGGAAATTAAAAATTACCCCAAATACAATACATACAACTTTCTGCGTTCTTACAGAAACAGAAACTTTCTTTAACCGTATTATGCACATAATGAAATATACGTGTAAACATACAATGGCTGGAAATTTAACAGTGTTCATTAAAGTTCTTAACAGAAATGTATTGTTGATACATTGTTATACATTGTTACCCTGATATTGTTAATACATTTTTTAAATGGTCCAAAATTCTTCTGCCCTCGGAGTGCGGAGTTCCTCGAACACGGCGAGAGGACGTATCGCAAAGGAGTGCTACTAACAATTTTTAGCGGCTTATATAAAGATGATACATTAACGTACAGTGTGGTAAAGACATGGGTGAACGAATCAAGGGTAAAGTAAGCTTGCTTGAGAAATCCTATGCTCAGGATAGACAAATACACAGTTATGATCGTTTGGTTTGCTGGCCGATAATCGAGATCAAAATGCTATTTTTTTTTTTTAAAGCAAGCTTGTCTGTGAAACCGGTCAGTCTATCCTTAATACTTAAAGACGAGCCTACACATATATAAAATTTTGCTGCGGACGGTTTTTCATGCTTGAGTTAGAAAGAACTTGAAGCTTGACAACATCCATCACAAGATTACCAACATTCCAACTGGAACAACATGGTTCTGAAAAGAGTGAATTCCTGCGAAAAATCACCTCCTTTGTTCAAACATAGGTATCGTATTAATTTCAACTGAAACGTTAGTGCAATAAATGGCACCATTATGGCTCTTCAGGTCCGATGAAAGTAAAATCAAATTCCACAAATATTACTTTTGTGTATTATTGCATACGACTGCTACGGTTATGATCCATACTCATTCATACTCAATTGACAAACTGTAAATGTAAAGCGATACACACTTTCTTGCAGCGCAGTTTGCGGAAAGTCCTGCTGCGGAAACTGAATAATTTTCAACAATATCATCCATTAGTCCCTTTGTTAAGTGACTGATGTAGTTCAGGACTTGATTTTAAAGATGAGGTTAGAAGTGCTATACTAGCCTTCATACTCTTTAATACTCTAACGTCGATTTACAAACTGCATATTTATTACACGTTGTTTTACTGTTGAGAAATAGTTCTTAACCGTTGCATAACCAGCAATTGGAAAACGAAAATTATTCATATCCAAACAGTCCACCTGGTGACAGGAACACAGATACTTGCTATGTTATGAATTAGTCAACGACTATGACTTTCTTCACCAAATTAAAAAGTCCTCTATGAAGATATCCCTCCCATTACGAAAATAACTATCGAGAGCTTTGCCATAATCTAATAACTCAATTTTTTACCAAAACGATGGAGAGAAAAGGCTTTATTCTGAGACAAACGTATTAAACTTCCTCATAATTCTCACTAAATGATTACAATGCAATGAAGAACAGAAATCTGAAATCCATATTTGTTTCATTCAAAGTGCTTTTTAACATTGCCGAAGATTATGATGGGAGCAAGATGCTTCTCTTCCAACTAAAAGCCCTTTAAATTCCGTGAAATGTTTTTTTTTTTTTTTTTAAATCTGAATTTAAATGCCAAAAAAAGGGGGTGGGAATTATAAATAAATTCATGCTACAGCAACGGCAATTTTTTACAGACAGGGCTCACGACTAGATAAATTTCGTTGCGGACGGTTTTTCACGCGCTGACGAAACTTTAAGCTAGATAATATTACAAGATTACTAAGATCCAACTGAAACAACATGGTTGTGAAAAGAGTGAATTTCCGCGAAAAATCATCTCCTTGGTTCAAACATGGGCATGCTCGTATATATTTCAACTGAAATGTTAGTGCAACAAATGACGCCATTACGGAGCTGGTGAGATGTTTAATGGATTTGTTTTCTTTCTGTGTATCTACTGGCATACGCAAACTCATCTGGACAATTCGGCTATTTTTATTACCCTTCAGCAGTTCTATATTAATCAACAGAAATTCAGTACAGCCCTGATCCTTTCAGATTCAAGATTCTCTTTCCTGGCAACTCCTAATTACTGATATTACAGTGAATCACTGTCTAATGTGGTACATAAGGAAAAGAAATGGCTGATTTCTTGGCAAAAAGTGTTATCACCATTCTTCAAAGACTTATCCGTCCTCTGTAGAGACTTTAGGATTTTTGATGCTGAGAGATGCAAATAAGCAATGCCCTCGCTGGGACTCGAACTGACCACTACACCATGAAGGCATGCTAAGAAGGCAGGACGCATACCTTATATACCCCCCTTCTAAAGGGCGACTGGGGATTAGGGGACCCAATCGCCAAATCCTGGTGGTGGAGAATCATCATTCACCACCTTTTATAGTTCAGGAGCCACTGTAGATTCATTCTAGAACTTTTTGAAACAAGAAAATCGAAGAAACGAGCAATGC
>KK115932.1:305507-338531 GCA_000611955.2 Stegodyphus mimosarum | reverse complement strand
TACACGACGAAGGCATGCTAAGGAGGCGGGTGTGTCGTCGTTCTACAGAGGTAGCTTATTTTAGATCAGACATGATTACCTATCTCCTCTTTTATTTCATTTTAACTTGATTCTCTCATTTGCGTTTTGCATACGTTAGGAAAAAAAATAATACTGGACATTTGGACATCTTCATTGCACTTCAAAAGTATAACTATATTACTCAAAAGTACTAGACAGCTCCAGAGCAAATAGCTTAATACTGGCAAAAACAACAGCTCTATGAATTTTAGCTCCTGTACCTCGGATTTATTTCCTAAATTCAAGGAACACTTACGAGACGTTATATAATTATTTTTGAAATCACATATCCAAATTATTCTTGCATACTTGAACATCGACAAATATGAGAATGCTTTCAGCATTATACAACTATCTCACTGAAAGAAAAGTTCTATGAATAACGCTGAAGACAGCACTCAGGTCTGTAGAAGTGAATCTATGCTAACCTATCGTTACGACCACTATTAAACTTTCAAGTCGCACTCTCAAATTGCAAGCGCAGTGCAATTAGAAGAAGTCACTGTATAATACTTTAAATATTCATAAATATTATTCTTATGGAAATTAATTATGGTTTAAAGCTTGTGTGGAGTTAAAGGCATGTACCCTACCTGTCCTTGAAGTGCAGTGGTTAGCATATCTGTGCAGCAATGTAGAAGGTCTTACCCGGTTCGATTTCCGGCGACGGCATGGTTTAACCCTAGATTAAGTGCGTCGGTGACAGGTGTCCGCCAGTGACATTTGTCGCAAGTTTATAACACTGCGCGCTGATTTCGGAGTTGCGTCGTTCAGTAGGTGAACGTTAATTGCTGGTGTCTGTTGTGGCGATAGTAGCATAAAAATAATTTTCCTTATTCTGCATATCTCTGTCACCCACGCGTCTGATTGTACTACACAAAGGTACCACTTAATGCAGGGTTAATGGCACTAAAGTTAAAAGACTAATTCTAATTATATGGAATAAATAATTTAAAAGATCAAGCGGAACTGACAACAGACTTTGCTTTACATAATCAATATAGGACTATAAGCTACGATTTTAATTGCTTAAAGAACAACAAAAAGAAATGATCGACAAATCCTGAGGCTGTTTCCTATTACAAAACTGTTCAAACAGATTTCGCTTTTTCTTAAGATTACGGCATAAACCTCTAAATATAAAGCTGATACATTTATGAAGCTATTGCCTGTGTTAATGAGGTCTCGTACTACGGGTCAATTATTATGGGGGTCAACTACGGGTCAAAATTCAAGAATTATACGTACCTGAATATATCACATTTCCATTTCCGTTACCTTATTTTCTTTCTTCTTCCAGCTGCCTTCGTGGTGTAACGGTTAGCACACTCGGCACGTATTCGAGAGGTTCGAGTCCCGGCGAGGGCACTGCATATTTTTCACGTCTCCAGCATCAAAATAACCTACTGTCTCTACAACCTTACAAAAGAAAGGGTAAATTTAAAATCGATTATTGAATTTTGAATTAAAGTCTAAAATGTAAAACATTTTAAGCTTTTTAAAAGGAATTTGATGATAAACTATTTCTCCAAGAATTATAAAATAAAACCAAAATTTTGTATAAACTGCAGATAATTTCGAAAGATATTTCTTAATCATTCTTTTTTTTTCCCCTTTTTCCGGGGAGCACGTAAGGTTGACCTAACTACCAACAAGATTCATTAACAAAAAGTTTGCGAATATTAGCAATCAACCAATTGCTCCTAAGACAACACACTTCCTCATTTTACATTCTGCTAGAGCGGGGCAAGCAACTAATTAGCGAACAAAAATAATTTATTCATGACGGTCAAAAACAAATAAAAATTTGCGATAAAAATAACAATGAGCATATTCATCAAGGTCACGATATTTATGAGAAGAACGATGACTAAGGAATTTTGTAGCAATAATGAAGTGTATTAGAATATCAACTACTGACGCCGTTATATTTTCCTGTAACTTCAAAAGAACAGCATCTACTATTAATAGCTGCAAAGTTTGAATGAGTTTAGAGGTGAAATCCGTGAGTGTCATAAAAGCGAAAAGTTCTGGAAGTCAAGACTAAACGAGTTCAAGGATCAACATTTAGATTCTTCTGTTACGAACTCAAAACACAAAATAAATTTGAGCTCTGTGCTTGTTATCGCAAGGGCGTAATTTAAACGTACATTAACGTATAGCGAACGTAGAAATAACCAAAATATCCGGAACATACATACATATCACCATGCTTAATATCTATACCTCTCTCTCTCTGTATACATATATATTGGGTATAAAAACTAATAGAACCAATTAGCCTATGAAAAGCATGGCGACAAATCGAAATAGCATGTTCCTGACATGATGATATACAAATAAGTTTAATACTCATCTTTAGTTGAATTATAACACAGCTTTCAACTAACATAACCAAGACTACAGAATGATATGCTACAGAAAGCCGGTGCATTAACTTCATTAAAAATCCCAATTTTACAGCTTAAGAACACACAGTAGTAAAACCACGCTTTTTATGATACCTCGGCATTTTTTGCCAGCTTAGAAGACGCGATAAAATACCATATCATTTTATTTCTCGAATATCATCATCAAAAACAAACTGAATCATAAAGCTAAACTTAAGCTTGATGCCATAATATTGGTATAGATAATCGTATGAATAAATTCTCGTATAAAAAGAGGATAAAAAAATTATCAGATCCGAAATGCATCCGGAATGAAAAATAACGCATCGATCAAATTAATGTATAGCCTACTAAAAATACTTTCCGTCAATAAAATGGAAATCGATGGCTCTTGGAAGGAAAATAAAGTATGCAAGGTGGGGGCAATTCGAAAGAACTCTACTTTATCTGGAAAAAAAATCTGTTCAGAGGCAATTTTATTACGTTTTCCTGACATAATCGCGAAAGACATCTGAATGCTAGCCGAATCTTCCAACTTTCAATCTCACCGGCAATCTAATGACTACACTTAAACCATTTCCAAAGATATTCCTTCCTTAATGACATAACCGATTACTCCGAAAACTTAAAAGTCAGTCGTTTATCTTCCTCTCCAGTTTCTGAGCGGAAAATCGAATTCCCCGGAAAAGAAATAAGGATCCCGAAAATCTCACGTTTCTAAGAGCAATCGATGTTAATTGGGAATGGGCAAGCGAAACAGACGTTAATTTCTTTGTTAGAAGGAACCGAATGAATTAACATTTCGTTTCTGCTACACTATCAAAGAAAGACAGGTTCAGTCTTCGAAAACCTACACCAACAAGATACTCTAATTTCATTTACGGACGCCTAATTTGTTCTGTTCTTTCACGTTATTTTAAGACAAAGCTGAATCCCCTGCCTATCAAATAAGCTATACATTAAAGAGATCCTTGTTCAGATATTACACTAATGAAGCAAAATATAATAAAATACAAAATCGACACAATATTAATTTTAATTTATTAACAACACTAAACTACAACAAAGTTTAGAAAGCTGTAAATTAGCCTACACATAAATTATACTCGTATACGTCTTTATACTCACTTTCCCCCACCCTCATGCCAGTGTTTGGATTACTTTTTTTAACTAAATTTCGTTCCTTCGCTCATTCTTTACGCGAATAAATTTTACAACGCTTAGATTCCCATAAAGATTACAACATTTATGACCCAACCAATGCTGAAACGATCTTCAGTCAGTTCAGTTTTAATAAAACACTGCATTATCAATATATTTTATTCAGTAACTCATGTCATACTAAGTTATGTTCCTAATAATAAAATATTTCCTACACGTTTATAAAATAACTTTCCAGAAGAATTCCTTAACGGACATATTGAATTTTAATTCCAGACATGAGCAATGAAAACATTTTAAATATTTTTAAGTAATTTATCGAATCTACGAATTTAAGTTACACATTTATAACAGCTTTATAGAACTTCATAATTTTACATTTTTATGGATGCCGAAAACGCAAGATAGTAGAGAACAACTCTCTGCACTTCTAATCAATTACTCGACCTGAAAAATGTCAGGGTAAGCTGCGAAAAATTCTCAGTTCTGAACAAACATTAATAGAATTACCATTTTTACCTGATTATAAATTCCGAATTATCTTGCCTCTAGTTCTATGTTTTAGATAATAATAGCAAAAAGGCAAACAAGATCTTAGTTCCATGTTAATTGCTCACGTTTCCAGTCAATCGAATGATAATAAAAAATTGATATCTCGCATGACTCGATCATAAAAAACACGAAGACTGTTCATAATAAATCATTATGAAGGGGGAATAGCTGAAACAAATAGAAATATAGGAAGACAAATATTTAACTATATTATTATAGACTTAAGGTTTGCTGACGTAAAATCGTAAGTTTTAAATAAAGCTATTGTACGAGTTAAGAAGAGTTGAACAGACATACCTAGAAAAGAAGGACATAAATTAGCTATACAATAATAAAACATCTCCCCTAACACGCAAGAATTAATAGATTTAAAATGCTTTTTATCAGGAACTTACAGATGCGGCGCAGCAGTACGTGTAGTATGGTTGTGAAACCTTGGATGACGTTAACAGGCCGTTTTGATTTATGACTCCTTTAAACGTGATGAAAATATGACAGAAAAATTAATGTCATTCATTTTAATTACTTAGTCACATGGCAAATTTTCATTTTAGCGTATTTTTACGCAAATTTTTTTTTATTATATGCAGATAACAATTACTCGTCTAAACTATACATCCTTACAGAAAAATTACTTTTTTCAGCAACCACGTTGTTGTTTGAATATTTTGGATTTCCACGATAGAGCGAAGTAAAATTTGGCACTCAAATAGATGTATAAAAATTTTTCCTTACCAAATATATATTTATTAATAGAATATTGTAAGATTTCGGTATATTTCTTGGTTGTGAGCCCTTACGATATTGGTGAGACTCCTCGGACTTAAGGTCCTGCAGCTGGTACACACTCAACATAATAAATTGAGCAATTAAAATTTTCCTTTCCTCTAAATAATACTTTTAAGCGCTTCTTCCGCACAAATTTCCTTGCTGAAGGAAAGGAAAAGGAAAATTTTGATATTCAAAATAACGTTTCAAGTTATAATGAAATTAAATTATATAATTATCATGAAATTAAATAATAACATTTTCTTGAGACATTAGGTTATTTGGAAGCAGGAGATGTGAAAAATGAGCAATGTCCACACTGGGCTTCGAACCACGGATCTCTGGAATACGCGCGAGTGTGCTGACCGTCACACCACAAAGGCATGCTAAGTAGGCGGGAGAAGTACCTTATATACTTCTCCTTTTAAAGGACGACTGGTGATTAGCGCCACTGCAGAGTCATTAGGATTTTTCTGAAGCAGAAGTTATGAAGAATGAACAATGCCCTCACCGGGACTCAAACCTCGGACCTCTCGAATACGCGCCGAGTGTTCTGACCATTACACCACGAAAGCATGCTAAGAAAGAGGGAGAAATATCTTATAATTTATTGTGAAATAATAGTTTAAATTATGCATTCCACACATCAAGCTTTGGGAAATTCCCACAGGTTGCTGATCTCGGAAAAGCTTTCTGAATAATTCATGATGCACAATAATTGAAATACCTAAAATTTGAGATTCTCCTTCGCAAAGGAAGTTGTGGCCTTTCGTATCTAACAATCCTTTTAAATTGACTGTGAGACATTGGTCTTTGGATTCGAGTAAAACAATGACTTCATAAATGTTTTTGTAAAAATTTTTATGAAGGTATAGCAATCCTGTATTAAAAAAAATTAAAATGTACTTCTGTATATTTCTTCACCAGATATATTTATAACTTTTTTAAGCTTTTAATCTGCCCTCTTGTTTTTCTTCAACAACTCGTTAATTACATAAAGTGATTTGGGTGCCCTTCGTGATTCACACTACCACATAAATCCATCTCTCTCGCAAAATCCAGCCTCAGATTGATGCTGAATTTATATAAGACTAAAACTACGCGTTTCTGTTGCAGCTTTGACTACGAATTTTAAAAAAAATTATCCCGTTTTCTATCCAAGTGAAAGAAATATGTGAACAAATAATTTTAAAACTTTTAGTGGGGCATATAAGTCCCGTTGGTAGTCAAGGGTTAATGCGGAAAATATTCTTCTGTCGCAGAATATTTCGTCTCCTTGAAAAAAAGAGTCTTCTATTTAGAACCCTTCGAAATGCTTAGATTCCCTCTTCCCAGTGTCGATCTGATGTTGCATTCAGAATATTTTTGCTTTCTTAAGAAGAGATATGCTTGTTAGTTTAAAAAGAAAAAGTGTAAACCTTTTATATAACCAATGCTAGCATGAGTTTCCCTCTTAGCTAAATTAATTCATTTTATTTATTTTCTTATTTATTTACTTTGTATGTGTGTGAATATCTTCCACGTAAGATTACTTAATTCACATTATTTTAATGAAATTAAGAACTGTGACAGAATTGTGTGTCCTTGAAATGATCCATCCGATAACGAAAATTATAGTCCTTGAAACGTACATTCCTTTTGAAATACACTTCTTCAGTTTACTACACTTCATTTACTATCTAAACGTTAAGCATAATTTAGTATTAGCTAATTAAAATGGTCTGTGTCCAATCAAAATGGGATAGCAGATTACTAAGTGCAGATGAAACGGATTGGAGAACATACGCCTACGATTTACAAACAACGTAGGACTGAATTTCAAAGTAACCAGACTCGTGTTTCATTAGCGTAACAACTAATCAGTACGTTTATCTCATAAATAGCCTAATACTGAATAGGAGAATGTTTCAGGTAAAACAGAGCAGAGGGCGTTGTCAAATTTTCAACATCAGCTTGAAATCCTCTATGATATTACTGGCACGTGGGAATTTCATGGACAGTTTCATTACGAGTAACAACATTTGAATACGTGTATTCATAAGCCAGATATATGACAGAACACACACCTTAAATTAAACAGTTGCAGAGGAAGTTTACTTTAATAAGGTAAAATCTCTCGGCTATACATCAAGAGTTAAAAATATTTAACTAAAAATCTGCTCACGTACATTCCATACTTTTAATACCATTCTCATTTTCTCTTTTATATTACCCACGTTGTGATTTTGTGTTCCCTAATTATTCTGCAAAAGCAATTAATTTTTTTTACATGAAAACAATTATATTAAACACGTGTTACTATGCAACATTATATGTACAGCTTAAACAGGCAAGCTCTGTTCCATATTTCAACTGCATTCAAACAGATGATACTTATTACTCAAACTCCAAACCCAATTTTTTATAAATAAATATTTACGTATAATATATAAAATTATAATAGTATAATTTGCTATATTATAAAATTATCTATTATAAAAGAATTTTAAGCACTTAATATGCTGCATAATATTTAATTTACTCACAAAGCATAGACTACGGTTACATTAAGTTAAACTTCCAAAAATATCTACACTCATTGTAATGGAGATTCAGTACAGTTTTACACGAAAAATTCTGTACGTAAGGTGCAATTTATCTCGATAATACAATTCTCGAAAATAGAAATAATTTTATACAATTGTTTCTGCTAACTTTGTCATAATTTCACTGGCATCGATCTGGCATTATTGATCTGCAATTAATAATGAAAAATAAAACAATTTATAAAAATTGCTTATTAATAATCAACACACATAAGAACGTCATAACTCTAACGACAGCCATATGTTCGTTCTACACATACATCACACAGAGTTCGCGACATCAGATCACATGACATTCTGAGCTTACGTGGCTGTTCTCATTGGCTGCGCATTGGCTCCAACCATCCAACCACCTCGCTCGCATGGGCGAGGTGGCTGGATGGTTGGTTTCCGAGGTTTTCCTCATGTGTGACGTAAATACGAGCCAGTTTCCCTCAGAAAGTCCTCCCCGAAGGTATCCTTCATCATATGCAGATAGCCTTAGCGGCTTTGTATATTCAAATAACCAAACGACACTAATCTACCGATGCCGTCCGTAAGAAGTCATTCTTAGCTCACACTTCTTATACATTAGCACGCCATTGCTATATCGTAAATTAATTATAAAAATTCGCCAATATACAGGATGTTAAAAAATATTACACTGCTAAACATTTCCTGTATGATTGTTCACACAACCATGGTTCCAATACAAGACTTGAATTAAATAAAATACGTTTTCACACGATGATGATTTTGATTGCATAGTATTTTTCACATATATATATATTAAAAAATTGAAACTTGGTTCCATTATGCACAAAATTGGCCTTGGAAAAAGCTATCAAAATAACGTAATTTAAATCGCGTAAATGAAAATAATTTTTGTTGTTGCTGTTGGGCATGACTAATTCGTCGCGTGTTAATGCCAGTGAATTTTTTGTTTTCTTATCGATGAGGGCATACGTAATAATTTAAATCACATACACATACATTTTAATATATGTAATAAGACCAAAATTGTCATTTTTTGAAGCCTACCTTACTTGAATTACTTCTAAAACCCAGGTCACTAGGTTTGAGACCATTCATTCAATACATAATCAGCCAAACAGTCTTCTTAAACCACCCTGTATCATCCATAAAACTTAGCCTGCAAATGAATGCATTAAAGAGCTGCGTTCAGTACTCTTATAAGGTATTTCTGCCGTCTTCTTAGCATGCTTTCGTGGTGTAATGGTCAGCACACTCGGCGCGTATTTGAGAGGTCCATAGCTCGATTCCCGGCATTGCTCATTTTTCATCTCTCTTGCTTTCAAAAAATCCTAATGACTCTACACTCTTACCCACTCGTATTCATTGGCCACTAACAAACTACATTTATACTTAATGGAAGTAAAGTCAAATTATACGGTTCGAACAGAGGTGAGACAAGTTGAGGTATCCGTGAACAGCTGAGGGGGCAAATTAATTTGGAAAGTATATTTAATTTTCATCTTTCAAAAGCAACAAGGAGCAACGTTTTAAAATATCCCTTTTTTTTTTAAAGTGATGAAAACGGAGTTAATGCTTGAGGCTGAGTGTCAAATCTGTACTATATTGCCAACTATCTAGTTCCCAGTAATCGTCTTTTCTAGCTATCTCTTCAGTCAAGCAATCGTCTCCAGTTTACGTCTCATTACTCATAGTGTCATCGTCATAAACAACAAAATGATTCAGTACGAAAAAAATCACCTGGGTTATTACCCTTCCTTAAAAATGAATACCTTAAGCGGCTAAAGTGAAATATACAGTATACCAGTCGCTTGGTAAATTTTTGGAATATAATTTGCTGTTGTGTATGGTTCATATATTTGTCCTGCTGTATCCATATGTAATTTAGATAATGTATTGTATCCATATTTAGTTACCACATTAAAAGATCAGTCATTTGAAAGCAAGTACCTATTTTAATAACTCTTAACAGCATTTAACGGGTTTACAATTAAGAATATTTCTAGGACAGTAAATTAATTTCTGATTAAGATATTATTAGAGTATAAAATGTTTGATGCCAGTAAGACTACTATTGAAATGCAATTTATATCAAGGTAGAGAAAGATTTAGCACTCAAAATCAATAAGAAGCAAAAAATGTTCAAACTCTCCACGTTACTCAGAAAAAACTTTTTGGAAGAGCGAGCAGTTACTTAGGAGCCACAAAGCAATAAAAAAAGCTACCGATTTGAGCGTATTGGCCAAATAACACTAAAAGGACCGAATGAAAGAAATGAAAAAGGAAAGACTAACCCTTTCTCAAGTGCGAAACTCTAAACATAAAACTTTAAAAGGATAAAAAAAAGCGGTAAAGTTCCAAAACTAAAGTCGAAAAACAAGCAAAAAATGATTGAAAAGCTATTCAGAAGCAGTCTAAGGACGTTGTGCTCTTAAATGCGGACACAAACACATAAAATTTAATGCGGAAACGGTGGTAATAAAGCTTTTAGCGAATTCGAAAATTTAGTGTTTCACCGTGTAAGGAACAATAGGAAAGTAGTATGAGGTGTTAAAGTACGAAAACTACAGCATTTTTGTTAACAGAATCATAAAAAGGAATAAAAACAGGAATTTAAGTACTACATACCTAGAAATTGCATTTATTTGATGTCCAAATGAGATTTATTGCTGAACAAGGTTTAATTAAATAACACTGGAACAGCTGCTCAGAAATAATGCAAAATGCGTCCTTTTCTTTTTTTTAATTCAAAAATATTTCCGTACATATCATAAAGGACGTCAAATAAATGGAAGAGCAACCATATCTGTTTCCCTCATAAAAGCCCCCGGCACCCTTTTGCAGATCCTCTAAAGTTCGTTAAAGCAAATGACTGTTCTTCACTACGGTGCCTCGGCCTAAAAACTATGTCACTTTCATTTAAGTTTTCAATATGAAAAGAGCAACCATCATATAGATGCCAACAGTGTCAGGCTAGAGCACAGCAATGAAATAAAGATCTTCCTTCCTTTAGTGACGTTTCAATTTCCTGTGACTAGTAGTCCGCAGTACCATATTTGATACGCTAAAACAGAATGTCTCACTGAAATTTTTAAAACCTCGTAGATGAAATGCCACGAAATTTAATCGTATGGAATGTCTGAGTTTAGCCTTGTTTTCATGACTATGTAAAACGGTTATACACTTGTATATATAAATGTGTAAAGAGTCTTCTGATTTTCAAGTTTTTTGCATTATTAATGTATACAAATAATTTTAATTCGTAAATACAATCACAATTATCATTGCTAAATATTTCGATAGAAAAGTGGATTTTACAGAAATTTTGTGGGTTAGGCTTAAATGCAAAATGCGCAATGACGTTCAAGGCTCCGAGGCCAAGGGCACAGAATTTCCATTTTCGTTGCGCAAAGGGTTAACAAGTTATTAATGATTGCTACCAAGTTAAAAATTACTTTCTGTAAAGTTACTGGAATATTAATGATGGACCAGGATCCTTTATATTCTATTTTCAATTAGAATATATACAACGCTGAAAGGTGTTCGCTCTTCGTGATTTGTACGCGGATGGGCTAAAATAGCCTTATCCCAAAAGAGTCTTGACGACTTTATTCTGTATTTAGCCGAACCGGAAGTAGCTGTTGACTATCCTTCCCGTATTAACCTTCGTTTTCCACCTCTTCATGTAAAAGTAAAGGATGATGACGTTATGACACTTCACTCTCCATTTGTTATACCAGAACAATCACATGGTTCGCATTAGCTTATCTTCGCATTTAGCCTTTCAGACCAGTTTCTAGCAGCAGCTTTTTACAATGAATTTAATGGAGACTTCTAATATGGATATGTACTCAAAACCTGGCATTTTAATATTGAAAAAGATGACATTAAACTTATACTATAGCTTCAAAATTATGATTAAATATAATAAATGGCTAAGATTTTGAGAGACGATAACAAGCTGTCTAGAAGTATATCTTGGAAATATGCAAAACGACTCTAGAAAGGTTCCACTAAAATAATACAAAATACAGAAACATTATGCCATTGAAAACACTGCCTTTATGTTCTCTTATTTATAGAAGGGCGGGTAAAAACGCAGACTGTGTTTTAAATGAGATGAAGGATTATTTTCCGATCGGGCTATTAAATAAAATTAGGAATAAAATTGTTAAATCCTCCACTCTACGGCTCAAACACGAATAAGAGTGTTGAGGCTCTTTTGCGAATGGGTTCAACTGGCCTTAGCCGACTTGTGCGTATGTGCTCGCCGCTGTTTTGTTTCGCATATTTTCATGTGTTTATCCTATAATTTATTATATTAATAGTGCTCGAATGAATATTCACTTGCGCTTTCCTTTGCGAGAGGAGGTAAGGTTTTATTTACTTAACCTGCAGTTAATCTAATTGGTTGCGCTTGGAAACACGCATGGCTTGACAGGTTTGTATATTTATTCCAATTTCCAGACATTTGCTAGGCACAAGTAAGAGTTTTCACATTATTTATTCTCTAATGCACTTTAGTACATTATATTTTTACTGTTTCCGAAGATTATATTTCATTTTGTTTTGTGCCTACAATGGGCAACACTGGTGTCTGCAAGCCAGTTATTCCCGATATATGTCCAAATCAATGAAGACCAGTGAACTAGAAAGTACTGCTCGGTCAACACATGCTTTCAGTTAATTTGACACATTTTATATCATTGCATTTACTTGTATTTATTTATTTATTAAGAACCAAGTATTTTTCAAATTATTGCCTTTCACAGACTTTACAAATTAGACATTACGTATTTTTGGAAGCAGGAGAACGTGAAAAATGAGCAACGCCTTCGCCGGGACTCGAACCACGGACCTCTGGAATACGCGCCCAGCGTGATGACCACTACACCACGAAGGCATGCGAAGAAGGCGGAAGAAGTACCTTATAACTTAAAGACATTTTCATCAACTTAAAAACACTTTCTTCACAATTTTATTTTCGTTGAATATACTCCCCCCCCCCAAATGAATAACAAAACAAATTACTTATCTCGTTATAATTGCAACTCTTTTTTAAGATATAGAAAACATGTACATACTCTTAGTTTCTAAATAATACTTAACACAAATACTGAAGTATGTAACGAAGGGCTGTAAAATTAAACAAAATTTAACGTTAGACTGGTGCTTATTTTAGATAAAAGCTTCATGCCTTTCCATACACCCATGTCAGATGCTCTCGAGATGCGTACCGCTTTTCTTTACAATGAAACGCCAATCCAAGTTTGAATTTTATCAAATGTTAAGAAGCTAGCAAAAATTCTCTGACATAGATTATTAAAGAAAACCTATAGCCTCTTCCAGTACGTATATCATGAAGTTTGGGATTCTCGAGGCTTTGTTACTATGGTATGAGCTTGCCGACACATTTATCATGCAAAAACTTTCGAATGGATTTAAAAATGCTTGCATTCGAATGCATTTCGAAATTTTGTATGGGTTTATCAGTTGATTATTTCAAATTCATATTAAATACCGATAAAATGCCATACCACGTAAAAACTGCGAAATATATTTAGCACAATGTAAGTGGTAAATCGGTTTAAGTTACGTACTGCGCTATCTCCGATTCTGGCACTAAATGGACAAACACCACATGTTTTCTGTACTTCGTGGGAAGCAGGGGAATCGTCAAAAAAATCCCCAAAAGGGAATCCTCGCTGCGTGTTCATAGAATAGATCGTGCGCTATAGGGTCCCTCTTCACTGCAGCAGTGTTTCAAAATTTAAACTCTCTCTTAGCACCCTTCGCTGAGCCAGCAACCCAAGGTCACCACTCCCAGACGTACGGAGACCCGAAACCACAAACGGAGGCGAAGCCTATTGAAGAACCTGCCTTCTGGCCGTCACGCTAGCCTCTCGATTGGCCTAAGACACGACTGTTTGGGACAGCACAGGCTGCCCTTTCTGGCAGCAGA
Source organism: Stegodyphus mimosarum (assembly GCA_000611955.2). Classification (NCBI taxonomy): domain Eukaryota; kingdom Metazoa; phylum Arthropoda; class Arachnida; order Araneae; family Eresidae; genus Stegodyphus; species Stegodyphus mimosarum. The sequence continues at coordinate 325,080 of KK115932.1, read as the reverse complement.
AATTGGGTCCATGTATTTTATACCCCCGGTTCCGAGGCAGCCTGGGTACACATCATAGACAGTACGCTAAATATAAGGGGTATATAAGTGGTAAAACATAAATAACTCTGCAGGTTAATTTAAAAGAAGCTCATACAAATGAAATGACAATAAAGGTGTGTGCGAAAAATTCAAATAGCAAAAGATAAGCAAACTCAGTATTTCAGCTAAAGATCCAAACGAAACGCTTAATGCTTTTACGAGGTAGTGATTCAATTAAGAAACTATTACTTTCTGAGGTATACCAGATACCAATTTCGCTGAACTCGGACTCTAATAATAACTTAATTTTTCCTCCACTTAAATGAAAAACGTAGCAGAAATATTGCCTTTTCTTATGGTATAAAAAAGTTCATATGAGAAGATTTGAGAGATTAAAAGTGCGTTTAAAGAACAACGGGCGAAAAACAGCATTGCAAGTGTACCGAAAAAAACGTCCGACATCAAATTCCTGCTAAGACTTAATTCAGCTCTAGGCTTTATTTCTTTACCTACTCATTCATTCATTTAAAAACCAAAAAGCTGGCACATATCATGTAAACAGAAGCAGCTTAAAATTCTCTCTGACCTCAGAAGTTTAGCATAACCTCGATCAGATGTGTGAACAGATTAGATAACAAAGAATCATCTTTAAAAAGAAGTTCGGAAGTTGTCTCTTTAACATCGAGAACACAACGCAGAGTTAAACAACAGAAGACATTAACTAGTATTCTAAACAAGCTAGGAGTACAACAGCAGCAATTGTTTAGCAACATGGCAAAGCGGGTTAAGATGAGTTAAAAAAGATGATGAAAAGAAGGAAACCCAAGGAGTGCAGAGCAATCAGTCACATGGCGGAGGGCAAACCAGGCTCCGGATTGGCTATCCATCATGGCTCGAGCAACACTTCGCGAAAACGTTTTTCTTCTGTTATTGGCATTTTGATCTGGACTTCACCTCCAAAAGTAATGAAAAAATGAAAATAATGAAAAAAAAAGCTTAAGAAAGACTGGGGGGGGGTGGAAGTAGGAAGGGCTTGATTTATGTTTCCTCAGAATGATCGACAACAACGGGATTCAGCGTAAAAGGACCGCCCATAAATTACGTTTCACTACTTTCGATTCGATTTGATCGAGCTTTTGCATTGGCGATCGCAAGTTATTTTTTTTTTTTTACTCCGCATCTAATATTTCTGTCAAATGTTTCCCTCGGTTCTTTTCGTCAGAACTGTTAACGTCAGCGTAAAGTAAATTGTTCTATCACCGTATTCGTAAAACTTTCTATTAGGTGCTGAGCCAAGGCAAAGGGGGGAACGAAAATAAGGTTCGGCTCCAATGGGTTAAACTTGTAAAAAGTTCAAGAAATGAAAGCCCTGAGAAGAGACGGATTCAAACAAAATAAGTAACCCCAACAGAAAGTTTTGCATTATGCATCCTTCTGGAAAGAAAAGTTTTTGATAAGTGTAAAATAAACATGGCACTGAAAAAATGCACGCTAATCGAAGAATAAATGAATTAAAAAATGTCATGGCGACTACTCAAATTTAACATCTAAAATTTATAAAGAGAGTCGAAAACACTGTGGCAAACGCTTACATAGATCAAGCTATACTAACAATATAATACAATATAAAAAGAAAAGAGGAAAATATTCACAACTCTAACAATTCCAACGAGCAATACATAAACATAGCAGCTAACTGAAAAATGCAGGAACTAGTAAAACGAAAATGTTATATATTTCTAAGCTACCAAATTAATTAAATTTCCTACTAGACAAACGTTTGTTTTCTTTAAAAACATATTGAGCGCAATTTCTTCACTTTGAACACAACCCCCTTTTCCCAGTATAAATGGATGGATAAATTTAATTCCTTTTGCCGAGATCGGATGACTTGGAAAGAATTTGATTCTGATGACTAATAAAGAACAATGTAGATAAAATCTTGTATGCCAGGTTGCTTTATTGAAAAAATGTCAACACTTCGGAAGAATAAATTGATTACACTGAAAATCAAAAGGAATGCATTAAAATGCGAGCACAATTTGATCATTATAGAATATGAGACATCATGGATTTCACACGACTGTTGCCTGAATTAAGTTTGCTAAAAACAAGAAAAAAAAAAACATATGCACAGGGGAGATGAAGCCGTCAAGCCTAAGCATGAACGAAAACAATTCTTAATCCCAGTGGGCCCTTTCGCCATCTGCAAATTTTGTTACCTTTATGCATTATGATAATACATGTTAACCTCCCATGCTGTGATATTTAAACCTTATTCATACAGTTTCACCTGAACTTATTCTGAAAGATTTATTAAATTGGGATAATAAATAGCACTTCTGGTAAAGAAAAATATTAAAAGAAAAAAACAACAGTGGATTAGGATTGAATACAGCTGATATATAGGAAGATTTTATACGATGTTTGAATTTCGAATGAAGAAGCGGTAATTGCATTCAATATGGTTGGGCAAATTAATTTCCACAAAGCTGAAAAGTGTTTAGTAAAGTTATACTCGCTTGCAGGAGTACCTCAAGGAATATGGTTAGACCATATATATAAACAAGCAGCTAGCCAATTCGATCCTCCGAACTTGAACCCGGAAAGAGTTTAATAATGCTCTGCCGCTTCAGCCATTTGCCAGCTACAGGTATATCTGCTTTGGGAAAAATCTGAACTGTACTTTTTGTTCTTAGAGCCATAAACTACCTGCGAACATTTTTGTTGACTTCATTTAGAAATTAATCATTGATCTAAACTTCAAAGTTATCCTGAAAGACTAAATACAATAGAGATATCAACGCAATTACGACGAAAGCTGATTAATCCACTAAGTACACACAGAAAAAGTGTGGAGTCTTGACTTTCTCATTTATCTTCTCGGAATAATTCCCCAACAAGAATAAAGGCCATTCACATCGACACTTGGTAATGCAGCATATATTTCATCGTTAGTTCACTGTAATTAACTAGCAAAATTCAGCTCACGTAAAGGGGATTCCTTTCGAAGTGAGGCTACGTAAATTATTTTCGGACGCGATCTTCTTCGACGCTCGCAGTGTTACTTTAAAAACTTAATTACCCACACTAGGCCTAATGGAGCCTTAGAAATCTCCAAGGAAATCATAACACAATCTACGTTATTCTAAAACTATATTCTACATCATTAATATTATTAAAGAGTAGACTTTTTTAGAAGTTCCCTATCGTGTAATAACAAATGTAATCGTTTTTTTTAATTCTCAATCAGATACTAAATTTATTTTTAAACAGGTTCAAACAGACCTAACATAATGTTTAGCAAATTTATGCAAACAAATTCTCCAAAGGCTACAAAATATTTAAAGTCAACCAGACGAATTTATACTTCATACATTTATATGCATGACCACATTTCAGAAAAGCGCCAAAATTTTCCTACTCTAAGTAAATAAATGCGAGGGTTGAAAGTGAATGACACTCAAAAGATGCCCCCCCCCCAAATGTAATTGTATAAAAGGTTCCCTAAATAGGTACTTTTCAGCCTTGCGATCAATCCTTTCCCTGACTTAGATTCTTGTTCCCCGTATGCAAGAGAAGAATATGAAAATAATAAATTAAAACGATCTATAAATTATTCATGACTTCAGAGCGCTTACAAAGTGATTTCGGAAGCCAAGGCCAACGAAAGCAAAACACTGGAAACCCGCATTTCATATGATGGCGCATTTACGGCCAGTGAATTTTTCTAATATGGGAAGTGTTCTATTATTTATTGTCATCTAGCCCTTTAAAATTTCTCTCTTATCACTCGTGATTTCAATTACAGATAATTTTACGTAATATAGTTTTGCTATATTTCTTAGTTAATGTTCACTGTAGCTAACTACGATTAATGCATACAGAAAAGCAAACAAAAGTTAAATTAATTTTTATACGCAGAGGTTTAAAAGATAACGGAACGAAAGTATTAGCGGGGTGATAACTTTTATTTCGAATAAATTTGAATCTATTGTTCCAAAAGGAAAATAACATGATGATCTGTCTAAAAGTCAACTGTATTTCAGACGTAGCTAATTTAATCCAAGTACCTTATATAATATACATTAACAAATGAATTATTACTAAATAAAAATTAACTTACATATTTACATTCTCACATTTAAATAACAATATGCGTTGAAAATGCAAGCGTATCTCTATCAGCATTATTGTGAGGAGACAATACATTTGGAGCAATGCATTTTGGGAAGGAAGAAGTGGATGAGACACCTAAACTTTACCAACCGCTTTATAGTCCCTACCACACTAACTGTGCAGTTCTGTTCCAATTTCGATGGAAAACAACCAACCCCACGAATCTCTCCCCCTTCTTTTCTAACTATCAAAACTTCTCGAGAGAACTTCTGGTTCACCAGTGTTTTAAGTGTCACCATGTCGCACAGACACTTTATGCTTACAAACGTATAAGCCTTCTTCGAGTCAAGTCTCAAAGATATGGCAGCCAGTGTTGCTAACCGCTATACCAAACAAGGCATCGTTTTGGAGAAAGAGTAAGATCATAAAATTTTGAGCAGTGTGTATAAATGCAACTTTAAGAAGATCGCAGCACATTGCAAACTGGTACGTGGATTCTCAGGAGAGCTAATTATAGTAGCGTGCATTCTTTTCTTCATAAAATTTTTTATTCCAGATTCTGATTGATAAAGTAACTCTTTACAAATGCATAACATGTTTGAACATAAACAGTAAAATTAGGCCATCTAATCAACAGTCTCACCCCATTTTATATTTCCAATTAAATAATACAGGGGGGACAAAACAATAAAATGATGGAAATGGTATAGAAGATCATTTAAAAATATCTGCATAACCTAAAAAAAGTATCTTACATTCAATGACATAAGTTTGGTTATTTAAATTAAAAAAGGCCAACGACGGAATGATCCCTGACCTGGAGAGAGAGATAGAAAATAATCTTAAATAAATTTGAGACTGATTTCATTTTGACTCGCCACGATATTACTTCAAAGCCTAATAAAAAAAACTTAATCTGTTCAATAAATATTACTAGCTCGATGACTACATCTTTTAAATGTTAATTGTTGCTCTAGAAATTATTTTGATTTTTATATGCTTTTATGAAATTATTTTATCGCTTAAATAATCCACGCTCAGTTCCACGGAAATATCATATCGGTAAAAGATATCATTTAACGTTGAATTCGTAGACTAAGTAATGCGTTTATATACATATTTTATTCTTGTTTTTATACATGCAACTGTTCTAAACGTAAACATTTCGTCCTTACAATTTTGTGTAGCCAGATTCAAAATTTAAATCAAACTCCGCGCGTAAGAAAATCGTGACTAACGTCACTTGACTCTCTATCGAGAGGCCGGATCATCCTCCCCACTCTGGTCAATTTCCAAGAGGTATGACCAGCTGCACTAGTCGAGTCTCTTCTTTGCGATCAACTTGCGTTCGCGGGATTCGAACCTCGGATCGAACTACCAGTGTTCAGCGACTTTACCGCTCGGCCGCTGACGGGTACGGAATGAAAACGGCATGGTTTATTTGATTATGGCAAAGCACTCAAGGGCTATCTGTCTAAGAGGAGAGATGCCTGCGTCGAAGACTTTCTAAGGAAAAGTGGCTCGCATAGACGTAACGCATAGATAAAAACCACGGAAGCGCCCATGCAGCCAGCCTGTTCGCGGGATTCTAACTTCCGATCGAACTACCAATGTTCAGCGACTTTATCGCTCGGCCGCTGGCGGGTACGGAACGCTATTTGGACCTTTTATAGATTCAAACATGGTGCTTCTTTTGGTATTTCACGCACAAAGCATTTTCTTTGCGCGCAGAGTTTTTAAAATTATGTCCTCCGTTCACAAGAAACGCTTACCAGCACACTTTAGATTCTGAATACGCGTGTCTATATCAGTTATAGGTTCACAGTTTTGAGTCCAATGTCCGTTAGCATTACAGAATGGGAAAAACGGTAAAGGTTTCTTTGAAACATTTTGAGTTAATATTTAGAGTTACTGTACAAGACCTAAATATATAATCAATTGGTTTCTCACTTCTTGTCTTTTGAGCAGTAAGTGCTCCTTTCACTTCTGCGAGAAACTGTCGAAATGCAGTTATATCCCATTTCGAAATTTCCTCTCTTTTGGCGTGAATAATCCATCTTATTGAAAAACTTTAATACCACCACTACATTTTGCAATGATTATTTTTCAGTTTCTCAACAGAAATATTAAAAAAAAATATATTTTGCCATCTGCACAAGCCATTAGTTATTTATATTAAATACGCACACATAAAAAATATTAGATTAAAAATTGGTTACCCTTTTAATTATCCAAATTTAAGTTATAATACTTTAATTCTAAAATTTAGTGGGAAATTTGGGGCATTTTTAAGAGAGATTAATTTCTTTTATGTCTGATCTTATTTCACTTAACTTTAACCCTAAATTAGGATCCAGTTTTAATTTTATTCTGTGCTTATTTTTCAAATAAAACTTGGAAGAAAATCTTAGTTCACACAAATACGTTGTGCAAAAAGAGAATAAAAATTTAATAGCTCTATTGAAACGCCTTTAAAATTCTTCTTTTGGGTTCAGCCAAAAGTTGACAAGAGTGTTATTTTTTAAATCTTCAGTTAAGAGTTCGATCACAGGAAATTTTTATCATCCGTTCTTTTTCTTCACGAGATTTTTGAATTAAATAGTTAAAAATACTTCGTTTCTTTGCGTACCACCTATTTTTCTCTTGCGTACCACCGGCTGAGAATAGCTGTTCTAAAGCAATTAAAGCCTGCAGCCTTCGATTGCACTCAACGAAAACTTCATTCAAGGCTACAGATGATGGATGTCGTATTGGGTAATATTTCCAAAAAACGAGGTGACCTTGAATTATTCTATTTTTATCACCTTATTTGTCCACAAGATTTTTTTTTTTTTTTGTAGTTTTATAAGTGCCTGCGATAATACTTATTCTATCAACTAATCTCTTCGGTTCATCTGCTAAATAAACGAGCAAAAATACACGTTTAATCAATGGCTGAAAGACTCGGGTTATCATCGACAAAAGATTTAAATTGTTCCCCAAAACTCTGAAACTGTTCTACATCCTCACGGAAGGGTTCAAGTTTAATTGTCGCTAAATTCACAGTATAGGAATAAGAAACCGGCGTAGGAGTGCTTGGTAACAAATTAGAAACTGGAGCGTTACTACATTCTGAATAGCTTTACATGCCTTAAAAATAGCGAGTTTTTGACACTGTCTGTATATTCTTCACATTGTATAAAACATCAGATTCATATTCATCATCGGAGAAAATTTCGGAATACTATTATCCAATAATTTCATTTCATTCAACAAATCCGGAAGTCAATCACAAAGATATTCTGAATCCTCATTATTCATATCTTTGGAACTATCATTATTAGCGTAAAGCCTCTAGTTCGAGACAACATGAGCGCAACTGTTGAAAATCCTACACCTAGCGAGTTTCGGCATCAAATAATGCGTTTATATAAACATTTAATTTTTATTATTATACATGCAACTGTTTTAAACGTAAACATTTCGTTCTTACAATTTTATGCTGCCAGATTCAAAATTGAAATTAAACTCCACGCGTAAGAAATTCGTGACTGACGTCCCGTGACACTTTATCGAGAAGCCAGAACATTAATAGTTTACCAAGTCAAGTTTATCCAGTTCCACGAATAAATCATATTATCGCTAAAAGATAACATTTAACGTTAATTTCGTAGACTACAGAGTTTACTAAGTAAAGTCTATCTTCTTAATTGCTTTAAAAAGTTCTGCCTGTAATACGAGATTTCACACTTCACCATTTTAACGAGAGAGAATGAAACTTAATGAAATTCGCCTATATGAGAATGGCGCAGGAGGGCCGACAACTGACTAAATTGATAAAATTCGGTCCAGCATTTGATCGTTTCGTCCGAATTCCCGGAAGAACCGTATCGATAGAGAAAGTTTACGGCAAATTTCCTTACAAGCTAGACAAACATGATCCTATTCAAGACACTCCACAAGAAGTTTCCCTTTGCAAAGCAGCCAGCGTGTGTGTGCAATACTTTTATTATTAAGCAGTACTCAGACCTCCAAAGAAAAAATCTGAAAGTGCTTAAAATAAAATAAGTAGACACGTAAGTTCTTTGTAAAATATAATTAAGTAAAATATAATATTTGGCTAACGGTAATTCAATATTCTCTTCTCTTGAGATATCAGAAAGGTACAGTAATTTCGCATTTACACTTTCATAAAATATCTTTTCTGGTCAGGTATGGACATTTATCATCACTTCTAATATATAATGATTAATATAATCTCATCTACATACACAGTAATAAACGCAGCATAATTTTCATATAACAATTTAATCTACCAAAGTGACTACTCACGACCATTAACAATTTTCCCCATTAAATTAAACGTTACCTGACAATGCTCTCAAACAGAACCATTTATTTAAAAACATTTAATTCAATTATTTTCAAATTTCATAAATAATTAATTTTTCACAAATATTTCTTGACCGGAACTGAATTTGAAACATTTTCGCAATACAAATATTTTCCTAGAAATCTTGTCGCCAACTTGTGACAGCTGTTTCTAGCACTTTAAAACGCATGTAATGCAAAAGCACTAAGAGAACTCAAATAACAAATAAACTTCAAAAAATAAAATTTTCTTAAGCTACTTATAGTTGTTTATCACGAAAGCGTTTAATACATGACAGTCATCACAGAATGGAATATCTTCGATTTATACAATATTACGTTATATGCTCTGATTCAAATTTACAGTTTCACTGGAATCACTATTTTGTAATTTTTTTACCCCAGTTCTTGATGAAATGAACTCATTATCATCACGATTGATCACTTTTGTCATCAAAGAGCTCTCATACTTTTCCACAACTATCAAGACCCAATTCCACATTGATTCTATCCTCTGGCTAGTTATTCTGTTATCTTCTTCGACACCTAAAATAATATGTTTTTTCAATCAAATAAATCACTAATTGCTAATCTACCAATTCGCAGATAAAATATTTGAGCTACTTTATTACTTCCTGCCGAAGGCAAAGAAATTAAAATACTTTTTGAAGAAATAAAGGGAAAATACAAAAAACGCGAAATTAATCATCCAGGTTAATGCCACACATATGGAAAAATATGTTTTTATGAAAGAGTCTTGCCATCCACAACAGAAGCGATAAGAAAATGCGCAACGTATGCAAAGGGAAAATCAATTCATGGTAATTTTATACCTACTGACATAATTTTACTTCATAAATGTTCCATTTTTAAACTTTCTTTAAATAATATTTTGTCCTAAACGTGAAAGAATGACATTTTAATTTATTCTTTAATATAATTATTATTGGTGCGCTTCAAAAATATACAAGGGGCACAAACGCTTTCCGCTCTACGTATACAGAAAGAACACTTCTAAAGAAAAGAGTGAAGGTAAATTCTACAGCGTAGATATATATAATAATAATACTACAATACAATCAATCTAAAAATGAATTTGAATGCAATCTTCCTAAACTAAGTTTATTTATTTAAGTTAAAAAAACTACGCAAGTTCTGTGACTTAAGAAGTTCATGGCTTCTAGATGGCATGACCTTTTTTAGTTACTACGCATCATTTCTCATTTATTGCGCAATATATCGATATTTATAAATACTTAATTATTGATATCTAGAAAATGGAAAGATATGTCTCCTAAGACGAAAATGACGTTTCGCAATAATCAATATGATGAAACCTAAGACGATTTTGACGTCAAAATACATGCACACGAAAGCATACTAACTGAAAAGTACATTGCAATGATATAAACTATGCATTATATTTCAAGAATAAAACAGACCACTGTAAAATTAAATTGATGGGAGACAAAAGTTATCCCCCAAAGTCATTTCTCTCTCCCTTCAACCTCGTTTTACATTTGTGCCGTAAGAACCCCTTTCAGTTTTAAGCCGATCTGCATTGAAGGGGTGACAGTCAAGCGGAAAGGATCCCTATGGGTAAATAGATCCATCTGTCTCTTTCCCGTGGTGAAACAGACGGGCTAATGGCAGCAACGAGAACCAGTGAAACACAATTAATATCCAATGAACAATGGACAGATCAATTTAGCATTGCAAAAGCGAGAGAATAGTCGTAATAGTGTTATTCACAAAAGTAACACCCTTTCATTTAATATTTTGCACGAACATATTCTTTTTTTAAATCTGCATCTAAAATTGAATAAACTAGTACTGAAATTTACGTAGGTTAAAAAAAAAAAACCCTTCAAGGTTGTTATGAATTGACAGCGCCAGCCGTTAGGCGGTGCATTAGACATACTACTTTCGGAAAACTTTGAACACTTAGCATTAGGAATGAAACAACGAAGGTGTTAAACCTAAGAATAACTGAAGGTGTGCGAGGAACAATTCTTCTTATAAAACACACTGTATTATATACTCAAATAAATTATATGTGTGCGTATTAACATCAGATGTAAATCACTTACAAATGGATTTATACTTCATGCAGAAACGATATCGTAGTTATAACAAAGGTAACAAGAAAGAAGTTAACAGAACATACACATTGTTCCTCAGAATCGCTCAGCGATTTTCTGTTCAGGAATACTAGACCTAAAATACTGAAAGATTAGGACCTGGTGCAAACCAGTTTGATATTCATGTATAGATTTGAAATTTACATTATATCAAGATGCACCAGAAAAGCGTGATACTAAATCAACAAGCTCAAGAAAAAATAACGCTTGCGTCGGAATCTTAAAAAATTAATAAAGATTAAACAGTACACTGAAAATCCGAAAAATGACTTAAAAAATTTTTTTATCTCCTTTATCAATGCAAATAACTTTAAAAAAATACTAAAATTTTGTTTCTAAATAGTTTCTATCTTACCGATGTTGCCTGAATGCATAGAAACTGCATTCAATAAAAAAGACTTGAAACGAACAACACTGAAATGGAAATGAATAGTAAGGTATAAGGCTTAGAATTATCCTACATATCAAACTGTACCTTCTATACTACCAGCCGAATACTTCAGACAGATAGACTAAGCTGAATCTTCGCTAACGAAACTTATCCAGCTTTAATTCAGTAACAAAGATTTCAATTCTAGACAAGAATGATGTAAAGTGAAATGCGAACTAATGATAACATTTTCCCCCATGGATATTCAACGCAATTCATTAAATCCTAAGCGAAATAAGCTACAGAATGTCATTTAACCTCTTTTCAGTTAAAGTACCGGTTACACACAAATGTGATACACCAAAGATTTGAGAAATTCACAATTTTTCGATACGGCAAATTGGTAATTATCCAGTGTTTACGCCTAGGTTCTTCATCAATTAACCGAAAGTCATCTAATCTACACATCGATTTCTACTACATTAATTTTGCAAGATAAAAATTTTGAGTACGCTAGAGTAATTTTCCCATGAACATATCTGTTAAATTTCTGCGAATGGATTTTCGTTCAGAATAAAATCTCACAGCAGAAATCGAATAACCTTTCTAAATTGTGATATATTTAAATATATATGAAAACAAGGGGTACTTGAACATTTATCTCGTTAAAGACCCACGATTTGATTTTATACAGGAGTCGCAAGTGCGAAAAGAAATTTATCTAATGAATACATTAAAAAGGATAAAAGCAAACAATCTAAATAGTCGGGGGTCTTCGATGGCCTTTTCTCCTATTTCATGAACTTAAGAAAAGCACACTGGATATCTGGTTGAACACATACTAAGATTCGTTACTAAAGTTTTCATTACAAGTTATTTGATCATCAACTTAAGTACGTTAAGGATGCAGACACAAAACACTTTCACTGTCTATACAATAAATATTATTCGTTTTATGAGAAGGAAGATCTGAAAATTAAGTAACGAATTTGGGGGGGGGGGCAACCATTTTTTTACCTTTTTCAATTAAAACTCTGGAATGAGAATTTCCTAAAAATGTTAAAAAAAACTGACAGGTTTAAATGTTACCAGCATTTCAGTCACCAACCATTTGACAAGAACTTTATCCGAGTATTAATGCTGCAGTACATTTATTCTTTAGTGCATTCTAACTGGCTCTAATTGAAGAAAAAAAATTCACATTTAAAATTCTGTAAAGAGAGAAACACAGAAGCCACAGTTCCTATTCTAAATTGAATTTACTGAAATATTCTTAGTAAAAGTGTTTGTGTGACACTTTTTCTAAGTGTAATACACCGGAAAGAACATATGCATTATTGCATGGTTTATGAATATTACTTCCTCAGTTTTCAAAATTACCGTATATTACGGCGTATAACGCGCACTCTTTTCGTTATAAAGAAATCTGAAAGATACATATGCGATGCTGTTGTCATCTGAAGTCGTTCATTCGATGATTTTTCGCAGGCTTTCGAATAACAATATATTGAATTGACAAGCGATAAGGGGAACAATATGTGTGTTGGGGAAATGCTTGAGAGAGTAAATAATTCTGCAAGGAGGATGGATTGCATTCAATGCAGATGTGCACAAGAACGTTATTCTAGGGTTTCGAGAAGAAGGGGAAATAATATGGGGAACGAAAGTAATTCCTACCCGAATGAAATCGTGGAACTTGGAGTCAGATGTTTCCTCTTTTTGCAGTCATTTGAAGCCGTGATTTTAAAGTGAACCTCAAAAGGCTTTATTAAATCGCATTTGCTTTAGCTGAAGTACAGTTAATTTAGTGTTTCTTTTAGTAGTAAATATGGCTCCTGCCAAACGAAACAAGCATAGTACTGGTAAGAATAGTACAAATGCAAAACAAGCATAGTGCTGGTTTCAAATGCAAAGTCATTCAGTTTACGAAAGAAAATGGAAATCGTGCTGCAGCAAGGATGTTTGGTATTGGTGAAAGCTTCACACGTGAGTGGAAGAAAAATGATATTACAATAATTAATATGCCAAAGAATGAATGTGCTTTTGCGAAAATGGGCTAGTCTAGAAGAAAGTGTTACGAACTGGGTTCTAGAAAATCAGCAGTAACAGCATTTAGGTACATGAAGAAACTACATTTTTGTACGCTTAACTTTTCCTTATTTTTAAAGCTATCATTTTTATGTCCGGCGTATAATGCGCACCCGTAAATTTCGATCTTAATTTTCTGTATTAAAAGTGCGTGTTATACGCCGGAATATGCGGTTAAGTTCCTTTGCTTACTGTTCAAGTGCTAAAGCTTAAAAATGTTTTAACCTGGCTATTTATTTAATATTTGTAATAATAATTCCTTTCGTTTAATAATCTTTCAAAATCATTTCTCAAAAATGAATATTCATGCCTTGATTGCACATACTCATTTTTCCTTTTCTCATTTAAATTTTAAATTCTGAAAGAGTAATTAGCAGATATTTATTATAACTGTATCAAATATTTGCATTACAAACAATAATGGAATGCGAATCTTCAGTATCGACTGGGGCCCCGGAAAAAAGTATACTTAAAGAAAAATTCTTAAAGGGTAACAATTAAACGACACAGAAATATTTTAACACCGATGTTTAAAAAATTTGAGACGTTGCACCAAAAAATTAAAACAGTATTACATTCGGAAAAGAAATTATCGGCTCTCTACTCCCTTCTGTTCGACGTTAAAAGACCCAAAACTGCTTTAACGGCTTCCTCTTATACTTTAATGGGTGTCTGCACTACCCTAATGGGCCCAAGTTGAGAAGGACGTAAAGCTTTACGTGCGTGAAATTCAGCGCACTTTTGGTGACAATTGCGCAATAAAGCAGGTAGAACGAATTAAAAGATAAAACAGTTCGCTCGTTTTAAATCCATCCACTGGCTAGACAGGGTAAAATATTAAGAAAATTTCAGAGAACATGCCAACAAATGAGATGTTCATAATGGAAAATGCAACTGTAGATAAAGATAGCTGATCTAAAGATAACGGACATGCTTGGCTGAAAGAATCTTATACTGATAATGATCTCGATAAGCTAGAATTACAACACTTAATGACATCAAAGAGAGATGGCCTTTAATAACTTCCAACAAATAAATTAAGGCCCAGAAACTAAAGAAGCATGAAAATTACTAATGTTTCTCAATTAAACAGGACATTTTTTTAACTCCTAAGTTTAATCCGAGTTTAACTAACTGAAGCATCAGAAAGTACATTAGAGCTCACAAACTGTATTAGACCGAAGATGTGAAATGTGATGAAATCTGTAAAATCAGCTTTTGTCTAACGATGTATAAAAAAATTAACTATAAAAATAACTTTTTATCTTCCATCTTGACTATCAAAGGCGTTAAAAACTGTCATCTCCGTAGACTAAAGTTCGAGTTTACCAAAATACTGCAATCTAATTCTTTTCATAATGAGAAATGCATACTGTTTATATATATATAAATCAAACAGGAAGCGAACAATTTTTAAAAATTTCAGGTTTTAAATTCTGCTAAAACACACATAAATTTCACTTTCCTTTTTAATACTCTAATAAAAACAGTTACTGCTATCAAATAAACCCAAGTCTTAAACGTTTAATTAAAAATAAAATTAAAAAAAAACATATAGATTGCAATTCGCACATTGTTACACAATTATGTTATTTGTCATCACTGTCAGGCCCTTTTCTTAAACACTATAGCAAATAAAAATTAAGAGAATGATATAGCTATAGCGATAATAGTATGTAGTATGAAATGTATCGTGTCTTCAAGTCTGTTACCTGTATTTTGTATATTCTACTTTATGCAACGCATGCAGAATAATCGGATACTTTGCCCTTATATGACCATATAATGTCTTGACTTCGGAGTGTAGCTTTAGATAGTTGCGGGATCCGAACGACACCCCATTAGTCTATGCAAGCCGCTCGAGTGTCAGGATTTGCTCTCACCTGTAGCAAAAATATACACCTTAAAGTGTCAAAAACATATTTTATTCACAACAGATCGCACGAATATTTATAAAACAGTCTTCGAAATTAAGACGAAATAACCAACTACCAGATAGAACTTCGTAGAACTACTTCAAACAGCACATATTACATTAAGAATCTTTTTACAACCAAAAAATTAGTACTGAGAAGCACATTATTTTCTTAAATAGCCCGAATTTTGCATTAATAAGTCATGCATTATTACAATGCGGATGTAAATGAAAGATCTTAAGAGCTGTGTAGACTGACAGCAACTTTGTATTTTGACTGTTTATATAATCGTGATAAACTGGCACATACATATAAACTCGGTCTACGGTTATTTATTTCTTTTATACAGCCTAAGGCTATTTATTTCTTTTAGGACACATTGCATAAAATATTCACCTTAGGAGATTTAAAAACCATACTCGCAAACAATTCTCTGGCATGTCTAATGCAAGAGATTCTAAGAACGTTATTCGATATTTTCAACAAATGGTGCTTTAGCTTTAAGAAGAAGTCCATGCTCTTGGTTGGATATGACGTATGGACCGAGTTTTACGTTGACATCATTTCCCACCCACTGTCGCACATAAAAGGGAAGTTCGGTGATGTACGAAGGAAAAAAAATAAAAGTCCGAGAAACGTTTTCCCCGAGACACAACGGTCATGATTACACCACTTTAATGCCGGTGATCGATTGAAATTCTATTGGTGCAAGACTTTACTGCAGAAGGGAGGAGAGGAAATAAAAACTTTGAAAATGTTTTCTTCTTCTCCAGAATAAGGAGTGAGGAAGGGAGGGTGAATCAAAGAAATTTTGTTTTATACTGGAGGTATGATAAACTTAAAAAAATTATCCACCAACGGCCGAGCGGTTAAAGACCGCTGAATATTGGTAGTTCTTCCAGGGTTTCGAACCCAGGCGAACAGGCTGGATTATACAGTAGATTTTCTACTTGGGCACTGTAAATATGAGTCAATTTGGCTTCAAAAGTCGTCGACGAAGGCACCCCTATAGCCCTCATGTATTTTGCCACATTCAAACTATCACATGTATTTTGAACGTGCCCACGAACACGTGTTAATAAGCTACTAATTATTAATTTCGTGCTTGTATATGCAGAGTTTCGGTTATCCATGGTATATCATTGTCTTCCCCCCAAAAAAACTTGAATTTTTATAAAAGAAATAGCACTTGAATTACAAAACGCTCGCCGAGCTCGAATAAGTCAGACACCATAAACATGGTCAAACACTCCTTGGACAATCCCAAAAAATATACATGAATGCGCATAACTTCTAGTTGATACTTAATGCTGGTAACATCTTACTGTGCGTAATTTATAATTTACATTTTATCACGTTTATCTTGATATGTGTACATCGCTTAACATAGCATTCGACTGGAACGTATGTATGGACCTTCAGGCATTTTATTTCGAAAAGCCGTGAAAAATGTGCAATGCTTTCACTGGGATTCGTGTGCCGGCCTCCCGACTGCTAGCCGGACGTGCTTCCGGTTATACCCACGAAGGCACGCGGTACGGAGGGAGAAAGTATACGTACTGTAAGGAACTAAGACATCATTCTGATGTGTTCTTGCGGTAAACTAATAAGCATACCAGCTGATTTGTTGATAGGCCTGTAAGGTAAGAATACCGCATATTTTCAAAAATCCCTCGATTTTCCTTAGTAAAATGTCGGCTACAGAAGCACTTAAAGACTTGTCTTCAATTAAATTTCAAAAGCTTCCCACCATCTCCACTTCTTCATTATCAAATTTTAACAGCCAAAACAAAATTTAACAATATGGAGCGAAGATATGGCAATACTTTCTACCTGAAGCCTTAAAATTTCATTGCAAAGTTAAAATCAATATTGTTTGGAAAAGTTATCTGTATAATTTCATTATTCATGATAGCTCACTGCGAAAATCAATTCTCATTAATTTATTTACATTATTACAAAGACAGCACTTAACTATTATTGCTTTACGGTACAATACAAGGTTCTCTGAATATTGAAATTAATATACAATTATAAAGCTACACGCTTCATCACACAAGTAATTAAATATTAAATAAACATTATTAATTTTAAAGATATAGATATGTATTCCTTTCATGTAATAATAACTACACATATCATACTTTCACATTTATATAGCCGGCAGATGATAAACCACTTATTCCTGTGCAAATTCTTTTATTCTTTTCATTCACCATCTTCCCTTTTCGAACAAGTACTATCCTCTCGTGATAGTACTTGTTCGATGATAGCTACGTGACACAGAGTAACTGCATAATTCTAAGCTCTCATTTAACTATCTCCCACTTTCAACATTTATCAATGATACAAGAGTGTTGTAATTTATTGCACGCGTGCGGATTGTTCAGCTTCGTTGGACCATGATTCTCTAATGAAAAGCAGAATGCACAAATAATATATTTTTTGCAATGACTACTGAAAACATGAAAAACGAAAAACATGCTAAAGCCAGACTATATCTATAGTCCAAATCGTTCCCAAAAAATTTTTTGAGATATTTTCACATGGACTAAATTTTATTTGAACAGATCTAAATTTATATCAATAAGTACATTCTTATTCAACATGCACATATACATTAAAATGCAGTTCACAAAAATTGTGAATAAAAATACATACCTATGTAAATAATAAATTGTTATCAATGCACTGACAAAATTCCTTCCATATTTTTTCCTATATCGCAGTTAGGATACTTTAACTACCTAGAAATTTTTCTCTCTGGGGTTAAAATTTCGGTTAATTATTCAAAACTTCTTGTGATTAATAAATTGAAAGATACAATTTAAAAAATAATAAACACTTAAACAATTACAGCAAGCCAGGAATTGGGAATGGGCTGTTAAAGTAGTTTAATTAGAAAATACTTAATATATTACAGGGTGCGGCAGCGTTCATAGCGTAATTTGACTTACGTAGTACAACGACGTACTGCATGAATGCGCGCCAGCTAGTGCCGCATTCGTGTACTAATGAGCTGCCATTTCGAATGTGACAGTGATATGGATCGGTGGAGTGCACAGAATCGTGCCTTTGCTGTTGAAAGTTATTTCAAGAATAACGACTCTGCTATTGCTACCCAGCGTCTATTACGGCAATATTTCAACTTGGGACGTCATGGGAAAGTTCCAGATGGACCATTGTGAGGTGGGTAAGTGCATTTCGAACAACAGGTTCTGTTTGCAATGGCAAATCGGGAAGAAGTGAAAGAACTGTGCGGACACCAGAAGCCGTGGAAAATGTTCGTGTTGCAATATTGCGTAGTCCAAAAACATCTGCTCGTGGTCATTCGCAAACTTTGCATATGTCCGATCGCTCATTCAGGAAAATATTGCACGAAAATCTCCATTTTCACCCATACAAGCTGCAGGTTGTTCAGGAAATTAGGCCTCGCGATTGGGTTGCACGAAAAACATTTTGCTTAATCATGCTGAACTCCTTCGCCCAAATCCACAAATGTTGCACACTATCCTGATGTCAGATGAAACTCATTTCGAGTTATGTGGTTCAGTGAATAAACAGAATATGTGTTATTGGAGTATGTAAACTGGCATGAACTGCACATTAAGCTCTTGCACAGTTCTCGCGTCACAGTGTGGTGTGGAGTTGCTTCCTTTGGGATTATTGGCCCTTACTTCTTTGAGGATGACCGCGGTGTGGCTGTAACTGCCACCAGTGAACGCTACCTAAAGATGCTGCAAGACTTCGTTCTTCCCCAATTAGGTATGGTCGATATGGATGTGGAACAATTATGGTTTGAACAAGACGGAGCGACCTCGCATACAGTTAGAATTTGCACGGATTTCTTGCGACAGACATTTCCAGATAGAGTAATTTTCCGTTTTGGTGACATTTCCTGGCCGCCTCGCTCACCTGATCTTTCATGTGCAGACTTTTTCCTTTGGGGCCACCTGAAGCAAGAAGTTTTCCGAACAAGTTGTGCCACCATTCCTGAGTTGAAGGATCGCATCAGAACTGCCGTCGGCAATGTCTCAGGGAATACGTTACGCCGAGTTATGGCAAGCTTCCAACGCCGCCTAGATGAATGTGTTGTGCATCCCATGGCATCATTTGACAGGCATCATATTCAAAAAATAATCTACGCAATGGGCAATGACTTACACATTAGTAAACGGCATACATTTAACTATTAATTGACATAAGAGGTAATAAATAAATTACAGCTACTGCTTTATGATGTGTTTTTAATATCCTATTATAAAGCTGCCGCACCCAAAGGTTAATAACATATTAGGACATGAAGAGAGGTATCCAGTAACCAAGCACAAGTTTTAAGCCATATATTTCTCAGAAGACAGTTATCAATTGTCCATACACAAAAACATAAGGTTCTATAAAATTTCATGGAATACAAAAATATTCAGAGTAATATAAACATATCTTTAATACAGGGTGTATTTAATTAGTTTAATTAACTACAGCAAGGAGCTCAAAAGGTTAGCTGTTAAGAGGGGAGGACTGCCTTCTTAGTAAGTCTCCTGAGAAAGTACGGTAGCAGTTCGAAT
>KK115932.1:269020-305448 GCA_000611955.2 Stegodyphus mimosarum | reverse complement strand
CATTCAACTAATCGGAAAGCTGAAGGAACCGGAATATTTTAGAATTTCCAAAACTTCCCTAAATTAAGTAAACGAGACTGCAAAGCACGTATAGAACACTGCCGTCAAACTGTTTGGTTTGGTTTGATAAAATATAGCTAAGCACACTAGGGCTGTCTGCCTAAAGGGGATGGATGCCTTCGTGGAGGACTTTCTAGAGGAAACTGGCTTGTATACACGTTACACATGCGAAAAACGATGAAAATGCCCATGCAGCCAGTTCGTTCGCCTGGAATCGAACCCATGTCGGAACTACCAATGTTCAGCGATTTTAGCGCTCGTCCGCTGGTGGGCCTCAAAATAAGTCTGGATTTAGGACCAATAAAGGATAAGCATAACATTACAACACAAGCATAAGATTTTCACTTTAGTTTCATGTATAAGCTATTAATTCTCAATAAGCACGTTTAGCTTTTATAAAGAAGGGTATAAGTTAGCTACTATTTTCCCCCCTCGCATTCTGGGGGAAAAAATCTGCTTTCTAAGCATACAAGGGTTATTTTCAAACTTACGAGATCTCAATACCGGTAGTTCGATTAGCGTTCGAACGTAGGGGAATCGGCTGGCTGCATGGTTGGTTTTCTCCGAGTGTAACATGAATACCATCCAATTTCCCTTTAGGAAGTTCCCTACGAAGGCCTCCCTTCCCCTTAGATTGATAGCCCTAGTGTGCTTTGCTATACTCAGATAACCTAACCTAATCTGGCATCAAGAAAACAACAATAAAAGCGGGTGAGCGGTAAAATCGCTAAACACTGGTAGTTTGATCTGAGTTCGATTCCAGACACAAGTCTATTTTTAACTTGGATACGAACCATTTCTCTTAAAAAGTGTTCCTTAGGTCCTTAGGCAGACAGGCCCTTAGGCAGATCTATAATTTAATAAAACAAACCAAGAAAGTTTGCGTTAACAGGCACTAGCAACATAGAAAATTATGCTAAAGGATTTTTTTTTTTTAATGCTATATCCGTAACTTTCACCTGTTAATTACCTAACTAAATAAAGAAACACCAGTTCCTTTAAAATTCTGCGGAATGACTGACTTTTGGAGTTCCATAATCGGATAATATATTTTTTATACATATGTGTAAAGCCTTTTAAAATACTTCCGCTCTGGATGTATTTCAATGCATCCCCCTTTTCTGAATCTTAGATAATTTCAAATGTACGCTTTTGACATACCAACTTCCTCAAACACGGAATGAGATAAAATGAAAAAAAACAAACAATAAATAAATAAAAAATAAATAAAAATTACAACACTTATTAAGAGTTACATGTTCCGGTGCCTTTGTTTCTTAAAAGCAAAATACAAATACCCGAAAGAAATTAAAGAAATCGATGCCTCCGTCACAACCATCCAAAGCAGACCATTCGAGCCTGACGCTTTTTCTCGTAACTATATTTTTCTATCAATTAAGGTAGGATAACGAATGGAAGTGATATTCGCTCATATGAAAGAAAGAAAATTTGTCCAAGACTCCTTTTTAAAATCTGGAAAATTATGGATCAAAACACAGCTTATCAGATTACAAATTTAGATTTAGAGAGAGTTCCACTATCACCTTTTTAAGCATTTTACAGTACATAAGCACTTTTAACACTTAATATTTAACACTTTGACTCCCGCGTAAAATGTATTCGGGTGAAGTTCTTCCGAGTACTTACGAGATAAAGTAGGTATTTGAAAAAAATGATTTTTGATTACTGAAAGAAAAAAAGTGATAGTTGCCGACAGCTAAATTCATTCCGTACACTAAATTGAATTGCGCTTTCTTCGGTATCAATTTTTCTTTCTTCCTAAGCAATCAATTCTTGTAAAATATGATCAGTAGTATCTGCACCACATTTATTATCACAGCATTTAATCAGCATTCGAATCAGAACCTGAAGATGTAATTTTGTTTATAATTATCATTCTGAAAAATCTCGACAATTCCTCATCGCTACTATTCGAATTTTTGTAAGCCTCGCAACAGGTTTGTTTTCACTGTTGTATGATGCACTTCAAAATTGCTCATTCATTTTCCGATAAGACACTGAAAAAAGTCAGGGCAACAATTCTAACACATAAAAATTTCAACCATTTATCACTACAGAAAAATATTTGGAAAAGAAGAACTAATTTTCGATTTTCACTCTTTCTTAGTCACTTCGTTCTTGAGGAAAGATTTTAAACTGATTGCATGTTCCAAAATGTTTCGTTCCAGACGTTCTAAACTCGTACGATCGGAAACAACTGACGCATGGTATAGCAGCTATCGTGGCCTAAAGGAGATTTTCTTACAAACTCGCGTGGCAGTCAACGTGTAAAAAGAAAAGAAAAAAAAATCCTTTAATAGGTAAATAACTTTTCAAATGTAGTATATATTGTACATCTTTAATGATACCTTTTAACGCTGTTAGAAAGAATCACCGCTGAGAATCACAACAGAGAGGAATATCCATTCATGATTTACAATTAATACAACAAATATTATTTAACGTTTCACAACATTTTAAACTAAGAAGTAATTTATTACCCACTTATTTGAACTCTGAGAATTAACATTTTATTGCTCAATGAAGCAGGTTTTACGGACATAAAACATTTAATGTCGAAATCGGTCAGCTGCGACATGCATTTCTCGAGCACAAAATTTCTATAAAATTCAACATGTAATTAGCCAGTCCATCCATAAACACAGTCTTCACTTCCCAAGAATCGTTAACTGAGAGTATTTTACGTCATAAAAAAGAAATGAATACGAACAGTACACCGTAGGGACCCAACATCACACTCAAAGATTTTGTCAATGTAGCACGTAACAGAGCAAATGGTTTCGACATATAGCACGTAGTAGAGAAAATGGTTCTCAGAAACACGTGAAGTTGCGTGTACCGAATCAACTTCATCAACAAATTAGCACCAGCAAAATATTTCCTTAATGGGGTGGAATAATTAAGGATTCTTCATCTTTCCCGCCGTGAAGAGATATTCTGTAAACTAGATTTGTGTTTGACCGATGGGCTTGCAGATGACGAGTTTCAGCAGCCCTGAAGCTCTTGATCTTACTAAAATAGGCATACATGTACTTAAAACATTAAATGTGAAAGCATTTCTGAAAGATAAATAATATACTTCTCAACTAGTTTCACACAGACCGCCAAATTTAACATAAAAATACATACACTACGAATTGTGTGCAAAGGTGAAAAAAAGTTTCACTTTAAAAGACCACGAAGATTTATATACTTACATATTATACGTATGTTTAGGAGAAAATACTTTTATCTCGATAGTGTCCTTTCTAATATATTTAGTTACCGTAAATTCCGGCGTATAACGCGCCCTTTTAATACAAAATATAGAATCGAAATTTATGGATGTGCGTTATAAGTTTGATATAAAAATGAGATTTATAAATAAGGAAAAGATGAGCATACAAAAATTACATTTCTACATCTACTTAAATGCTATTTAAAAGAACAGTGGAGTTCCAACCTTTTATCTAACAGCTAAATGTGAGGAACCTTGTACACAGATAAGCGAATAATCGCTTGAGTGCGTGAACAGAGACGTAAGACTCAAGAACGGTTAATTACCCTTCATTTCTCAAATTAAGAATTAACACAGTCGGCTCCTATCTCAGAGCGACCAGTAAAGCCTCCACTTGGGCTTGAACTCAAAGTAATAAGAACTAAAGCTTAATTAACTAAAAAGATATAGCCGAAGCTATCAAGATTCTAAGTAGTTGGCTTCAGCAGCGGGAGTAGCTCCTTCCCAACGCAGACGGAAACAACTGCGCATGCGCGAAATTTCTGGCGCCAAAGCTCGAAGCTGGCGTCAAGGTTCGAAGGTCACGTTTATCAAGAGTTCATAAAACCAATATCGTTTTAAATTGCTTTAAACTTTAAAGGAAAAGAAAATATTTTTTCGCGCAAGCAATTAATTAACGGATTAATTATTTTGAGCAAAAAAGTATGAAAATCCGAGTTTAAATTATCGCGAAACGTCAAACAAAACGTTTCTTCTTTACACGTGCTCCTCAATTTCCTGTACACATGGCGGAGGGGGAAATTCTCGCCGTCAGGTTCCGTCGCCAAATCCCTTGGCGAATTTTCCCTCCGCTTTCCAGCGGCGTAATAGCAAACTTGGTTTACGTCTATGGAACCTTTCCTTCTTTACATAGACGTTCTTTTCCTGATGTACGGCCGAGCGTAGTAGTACTTTAGTGAGAGACGTAAGCAAAAGGCGAACGCGCGCTAGTCAGAAACTCTGCGTCTCTAATGAAGTTGATGAAACTTCGACTTAAATACTACTTTTACTCATTTGCATTAAACGCGAAAACACATTCTGGGAGGAAATTTTAAGCTGAACACAGAAAGGATAGGAAAGTAGCTTTAACTCAAGATAACTGTTAAAAACTTAGGATAAACCTTACATAATTTTTTTTTTTTTTTAATCAGGTCCCTATACTTACGTTTAGAAAAATGTTAAGACTCATCATTAAAAATAAAACCAAAAAGTTTCATTCCAGAAAGACAAAAATGAATCGGAGTATTTCACTTCAAATTTTGGGGTTTTTTCAAACCCCTCAGTGCAAACTGAAAAGTCATTTTCAGTTTGCACTGAGGGGTCGGTTAATTACTAAATTAGAATAATTCGCGATTGATGTTTTCCTCCTTAAACGTCATTCAGTGACATTCTTTTGATTTATTAGTGTCTTTAATTTACAATTTCGTTATATTTGGTATGCCTAAAGAATTTTCACAGAAGTAAATTTTCAAATTTTTGAAAGGCTAAAATACGTTATTAATATTCTCCTGAGGTTTTATTATTTTAGAATCACAATCTGGTAAACATACACAAAATTCCATAAACTGCTAATATTTTTCATTTTTAATTAATACAAATACTATTATGAGTTGGCTATATGCCAATGTTGTCCAGAAAAATAATTCTATAAGGTTCCGTGAACATGATCTCTATTTTGAAAAAAATAAATAAATAAATAAAAATTACCGATCAATACTCTTTATAATAATCTGCGTAGATATGCTCATCACTTAATCTCAACAACAGAAACTTTTTTTAAAACTGATATTTTATTTTTAGTTACACAGGCATGTAAATTGTGTACAGACCCTGAATATTATCTCCGAATTAAATATCAAAGACCTCGGTTAATTTTTGTCATATGGGAGTCACACCTTCTGTGTTTTATTTTTATAATAATTACAAAATTTTCATAAACGTAAGTATACGGACAAGATGAACGTCAATTAATTTCTTTAATTTAAAAAATACTAACACAAGAATATCTGCGTCATTCAAGACATTTTTGCAATTAGAAGTATATATTTACGCCCAACGGTTGCGAAAATAAAGGCTGAATAAAGGAATTTTGTGGACATAGTGTATATATAAATGGCAAGCGCTTAGTTTTAACAGAGACAACTTTATGTGTATGTCTTAATTTAATTCACCAATGCTCGACGCCTTTATTTCACCGGAATCTGATAAAACCTTAAAATTTTTCTTCGATAGAATAGATCTTTTTTTTCCCCCGTTATGAAGATACGAGAATGAAGGCAGGAATTTCAATTAATCTACCACAATTAAAAATTTAATTGTCATATTTAATGTAAAACGCTAACACTAAAATGGTCTACGTAGCAAAGCCAATACACGAAAAGAACCCGTTAATTTGGGAAACCATCAATAAAACACACATTAGACGCACGAAAACAAAAGAATTCGGAATAAATGTTTTTATGAATAGGAAAAACCTCGTTAAACACTTTCGTGCTTCTCATTTTTAATCGGATTGAGCTGCAACAGTGAAATACCGATTTTGTTAACTCAGTACCATTCAAGTCCGACTGATAAGATAGAACTACAAAATAAATAAAGAGGAAAAATTAAACAGATTTACAACGGTTCCTAACAGTATTAGAATTTTCAAGCCATTAATTTTGAAACCATTAAATAACAAAAGTATGAAAAGTAAAATATTATACACTTGCTTTAAAAATAAAAATTTATTACAGGAACAGACACATATAAAACTTTCTTTTATATAATCTAAATAATATCAATACAATACTTTGCCTTGGTTTTGACTGCTTGCATCTTTGCTGCTTTACAGATTAATACTTATTCGTGAAACTTTGAGTGTTACTTTAATATTTTCTATTTTTAAGAAACATATTTTCTAACTTTCTACTTAATTCGACCTCGCTGTGCGTTTTGAATCTCTCTACCTTTCTCATTTGCACATCCACCACTTGTTATACACTACAAAAAATATACGTAGTCCTCACAAATGCTTTGTTAATTTAACTTCAAACAGCCCGAACACTTGCTATATAAATGCACGTTATCAAAGTTTTTTTTAGGTAAAACATATTCCTAATTAAATTATAGAGAAGGTCATACTATCTATGCATATTTCGGCCGTCACGTAAATATTACGGTTAACTGCTACAACTGTAAAATATATTTTTTTTTTTATATTCTAAACCTATTTACAGTGCCAATAATGAAAGCCTTCACTTACGATTATAAATAACTAGTTTGCGTTGAAATTAACGTTTAATAAAATATTTTTCGTAACGTTTAAATTTTAATTTGATAAATTTAGAAAAGCTTTTCTTCACGCAAAACATTTTAAAAATCGGTAGCACAGGTTTCATTAGTGTCTCAATAAAATAAATTAAGGAGAATTAGGGATTTCATAGATATGTGGTTTCATCTTATATTCCGCAAGTATACTGCTAAAACAATCATTACTTTTAAACGGTTCTTTCCATGTCAGGCATCCAAGCTTTACGAAACCAAACTTATGCTTGGGGACAATGGTGCAAATGGTATATTTGAACTGCTATTAAATAAGATGTTTACAAACAATGAAATTTTGCAATGAATTTCAGTATACCTTTTAAATAAGTCCATTTTAAACTAAAAATAATTGTTCAATTTCTCTGGCAGATATTATTCTTCAGTGTCATTCATAATTTAGTTTCATTTTTAATAATGTTTATTTTTCCGTTATTCACAAAGTGAGGTTCTCCTCCACTCTTCTTTTTCCAAACACTGATTTAATTTACATAAATAAATGAATTCATTGCCATGATTAAAATGGATGAAAATACAGATCAACATTTTCTCTTAATTATAATACGGGTTATTCCTTTTAGTGTTTTTGTTTTGCCCTCAGATTAATCACAATTCTGTGTTAACAGTAGACAACGTGCCTGGTATTACGCAGGTTAATCAGAGTTAAACTTGTAATGCGAGCTGTGCTTGTTTGCGTTTACTGCGATGCGTGACTGGTATGCGAGCTGAGCTCGTTGATGATCATCAGGCGGTAAAAGCATACTGCTTAAAAATTGACGATATATTCAGATGTAACATTTAGATAAATTTAGCGAACATATATAAATATTCAGGATGTATTCGCCACTTCAGCGATTTAGCGAATATATCTTGCCTGCATTGAGGAAGCATGAAAATTATTACTTGTTCATTCACATTAAAACAAAATATACACATTTGCCTAGACAGATTAACCCTTTGAGAGACGGATTTTATTCGTTGATAGTTGAAACATGACGAAAGTTATAAAAATCGTCATATAACTTATTTGCCTGGAACAGAAATCAAGATGAAACTGCACAATACATAGTTTTAATTCTATCGATGAAAATGCCAGGAAGAGGAAGACATCTCACATACATTAAAACGTACAAAAAATTGTACGTAGTCCTCCCAAATGCTTTGTTAATTTAACTCCTTATTCCAAATACTTCGTACTTAGAAAGACGAATAAATAAGGATTTAAATACACAAAACAAAGAACACTCCTGATGACACTTTTGTAAATGTGTAACATAAAAGAGCAGTCGCAAAGCCAGAAAGATATATTAGCACAAACATATATCCATCGCGAATACTTTGTCGAGGCCGGAAACATACTCATTTAACCAAACTGCTCGCACGAATTGCATGTACACCGACTACCGGGAGTAAGTATACAGTTTCTGGAAACGATCGTCGTATAGACGGAATCAAACTGGGAGATATGGGCACATAGAAGTCGCGATTGTAAACACAAGCATGCCGCTATAAACAGGCAAAAACGTATATAACAGTGTCTCTGACTACATACTTAAGCCACGCATATTTTTTGAATGCGATCATAAAATGGGAACTAGGATGGAAAGAGAAAGACAAAAGGAAAAACAAGAAGTGAAAGGAGAAAAAATCGCAAGAGCAATGAGAAGCAGGAGGCGTAGAGATTAAATGGTTGCCGGCCGAGATGAGGCGGAATTTATACAGATGTCTTTAGGAAAGAATTGTCCATTGCTTCGCGAGATATCGTAGCGATGGTTCATGGGAACGGGGAGGAGGAAAGAGATGGAAGAAGAAAAAAGAATGGACCTAAAAAAGATGAGATGGAACCGATGGTCGAAGCTAGGCTTCTGTTTCAAGTTTCTGGAAGCTTGTCGCGTGGGTTGAGTATAAATCACGCAAAAAGACGGAAATACTTGAGACACACTTCGCACGCGCTATCAGGAAAACTAGAAGGAAGGGGGGGATTGACTTCTAGCGCGAGAAAGAAAAGGATTTTAACTTTTTTTGCGAAATAAAAGGCTTTCCGCTTTTATCTCCAGGCACGAGTAGCCAACATTTTTATGCTGCTTTTTACTTCTTTTCGTGATCCTCAAAATGAGATCTACTGTTCTTATGGTCGACATTTTTCTAAAACCTGTTTCGGTTTCTGGGCAAGAACAGAAGGTTAAGGGAAGGGTGGATGAAAACGGGAAAAATCAACATCCCTACGTGAGTAGACATACTGTATCTTCATTACAGATCTTAAAAAGTTTAGTGGGCAAGTTATCTGTACAGAAAAATAGCGAGTTACGCTTGAAAAATAGTACAGCACAATTCGAAGCTACTTTTAAAGCATGCGTCCCTACTCTTGTATTCTTTCTTGATTTAAATATAAATATTACACGCATAAAATAAAATATCTGGCAATGATACAGCAAAATACGAAGTTATTTTCAAAAGTTTTGCTTTCTTAGTTTAAAAGTAAACATACACGCAGAGAGTAAAATAAAAACATCTTTACTGCCTAATTTTAAAAACTTATTCAAAAATTTCAACAGTTAGTTTTCGAGTTACTGCATTTTCTATCCTGCAAATAAAAAAAATAACACAGCATTAATGCTTATTGAAATATTAATAGCTAAACCTAAGCTACAAGAACAGTTATAGAGGTTACGAACTTGATTAACCACGAAGGAAAACCCACGAAAATCAAACATATTTAGGAAAACTTTACGTAGTCAATTAGATCTTCTTTGAAATTTAGTTTCTAAACTCTCTATATTATATTTCAGTCATTAAAATACACATAATTACGGAAGCTAACTAATGCACTTATTTATGTAACTACTGAAACTTTGAACGTAACTATTGAAAAAAATATAAGAACTATGCGCCTGCTTACGGTGAAATAAAAGATGAGTAATACAAAATCGCTTCAAAGTAAAATAATCGCATTCACCTTAAAAATATTTCAGAAATTGTAAACGTGATTCATACGAGTGTGTCGTGAAACCAAAGAAACCACTTTGAATAGTCATACGATAATTTCAATAAAAATTTAACAGAAAGTAAATTACATAAAGTATAAACGTTATTAAAACACAGAGATAACGAAGGCACCGTTAAAAAGCAAATTTTTTTAATATAATAGCAAAAGTTTTTGAAGAAACTAATGCATTTCTTTTCTAAATATTTGAATCCAATGTAATAAAAATAAATAAAATTAGAATAACAAATTACTCTTGCATACATAAATATTTAAAGACTAAAAGCACAATATTCATTTATTTATTTACTTTTAATTTAAAATGCCAAACTACTTTCATATACATAAACTTACAGAAATTACGACGATAATAATGTAAACATGCTATACTAAATTTTCAGCATTTCTTCCTTTTCACGCTGAATGCAACAAATGAAACTGTGCTCCTTTCCGTCTTGAAACCTAATAAATTACAGCTTTGAAAATTCCAAGAAAATTTAAAGCAGCAGTTTGTGCAACTGACGAAAAAAAAACAGTATTAAGAAATCAGAGATTCGAAATAGAGGCTACTTTAAATATATATGCGCTACGAGCATCCTAGACATCAGATTCAATGTAATTTTTTAGCTCAGCTGAGAAGCAATTTTTTTTTTTACTTTTTTTAATTATTTACTGAACCACAATACGGATTCTCCGATTCTTTCACGAAGTACAAGTTTGTGTCTTGGAACGCAGCCCAGAACGTTGTCCCACTTATCGATTCGAAAGTCAGTTCGCTTCTGCAGCAGGAGCCACTTAGTTTCTCCCAATACGCTTTGCTAGTTCTCATTCAGATCCATCGCCAGTCAACCACTTGTCCCAGTTGCTATCGCGGAAGCATTTCCTGGAATGAAACCCGTTCTTTTATTCCATCAAAGTATTTTAATCTTAGAATTCATCTTAAAATCTCAGTGGCATTTTCATAAAGCAGCATAAAACCCAGATTTTTATAAAGTATTTTAAACAGCAACAAATGAGAAGGTTCTCTTAAGTATCGGCTATGACAGGAAAAAATTCGCTTCAGAAATAATTAGAAACGATATTTGTATATTAAAACTAAATAAAGCCACAGCCACCGCACAATCTCAATAATCTTATTCAATGATAATTTGATGCAAATACTATCGCGAAGCAAACATTCTGAAAGAAAAAACTAAAGGATTAGCAGAACTAAATATTTAAAAAAAAAAACGCTCCGAAACTGGATTGTTAAAAAAAGCAGAGATAAATACTCTTTCAATAATTATAACCTTCGTTTTAATCTTCGTTAAAATTTATTACGCAAAGAAGAATCTTTTCCTCTGTGTATAGTCGTAACGATGTATTTTTTAATATTCAAAGTAGAATTTTAGCGGCTTAATTTAATTCATTTTATTTTTTCCAGTCTTCTTCCAACACAAATTTATGTTATAGCACCAAAAATATTCCTTATTAATTATTTATTAATATTTTGTCCCGAGCCAAAAATAATAAAAAATGCACAAAAGAACATTATAATAATGAGGACCTGAAGTTAATTTCAATTTATTTTTTATTTACACAAAAATTTTTGACCAGGTTTTGGACTGGATGCATGGCATGAATTGTATTAAAGAAATTATATCACAGCGTAAAAATAGTTACCATAAATATTATTAATTTAAAATAATTTAATTTAAAAATATGGCAGTTTAAAATAACTATAATGCAAATCAGTCGGAGCGTTCTCACTCTAAATGCAGATTAAGGCCCCAACATAAACATGCAAATTAAGCCCCCAACATAAACTAAACTACACTACACACAATGCTAAAACAACAACACAAAATTTAACTGATTTGTGGCGTCATCACATACGCACATATTTAGATACTTTATACCACATTCCCTAAACTAACCAACTTTCTCTGAAGTTATTTATTATAGTTCATCAAGTAACAAATGCTGTTAAAGAAAATCAACAAATGTTAATTACAGCTACAAGATCACTATGAATAACAGTTCTTCAATAAGAGATTCCAACTACTCGAGGCACTCTATAATATAGTTTACATTTTACAACCCAAATGTTTGAAGCATTAAAAAGAAAAGGGGGGAATTGTAGAGATTTGAACTTTGATTCGGAACTCTAAATTTATACGCAAAAACATGATCACCACGCCAACGAAACTGTGCACCAGTATATTCCGTATCCAGGCCACATCGTCTCGAAGAACCGTAACTATCTAGACGGCGTTGATCCAGGACCACTAGAGACCGAGCGGGAAAAGTCGCTGAACATTGGTAGTTCGAGTTCCGGGGAACGAAGTGGCTGCATGGGCGTTTTCCTTATGTTTAAGTGGAAACGAGTCAATTTCCCTTGAAAAGACTTCCACGGGGTACCCATCTCTTTCCGTGTAGTGCCTAATGGTGGAGCAAGTAATAAATAAAAAAATACATTTCGTAATAAATTTCACCAGTCTAATACTATTCATATTATCATCTTCAAGCGCGAGATCGATTTTTGCATCTTTAATTATAATTTCGAAAATTTTAATTAATTTTCCTCCTTTACACATTATTACTCCCCCCCCCCGATTTTTGTTGACACTTACTACGCAGTTACTAACACAGGTGCATAGGATCAACATCTTCTGCCATCTGATACTAGAACAGCACGACTATAAATCCATTAAAACTTAAAATATCATTATCTTCAATTAATTTAATACCAGATTTCAAATTTATATTCACCTTTCATTTCACTTCCAATAATCTTCCTACTACAACAGGAAGACTGTCTTCATAACGGACGTCTTACGGTAAAGTGTCCCGTATTTACGTCACACATTTAAAAAACATGAAGCCAGTCATTTCAACCAGCAGAAATACCAGAGTTTCGCAGCTTGAACAACTCGGTCATTGGTCGGCCAGCGAGTTGCAACAGAATATGAACCCGCAGTACTGCCAACAAATCTAAAATAAACAATATAAAACTTTATAATTTATTTGTCACACAAAAAGTAAAATTTCTCAGAACGTTAAAACTAAGCTCATGAACTTCGACAGTTTCAGCTTAGAATAACTCTGAACTCGAGCAACATAAGCTCCGTTGTCAGAGTTTATATGAATCAGCTATGGACATTCTAGGCACATATAAAGATAGCTTAAGCAAACACATTACAGTCTTGACTTCTAAACATTTAAATACGAAAAGGATGAAAAATAATGCCGATTGACTGTATAGCAACTTATTTCATGTATAACAAAAGGAAAAATCGAAGCTTCCGGCGTGACAGGGCAAACGCCGAATAACGTACAACAAGAAATGTTCATACAAACATGCTCGCAGAGTTTAGTTTGCCGACTTACCATATTTCTCGTATAATATGACTTTCATAACATACTTTTTGACATGATAAAGTAAGAAAAAAAAACAAGAAAATACAGAGAGAAATATGACAAACGAGAAAATGATGTACTGTCGAAAGAACTGCTTCGACGATATTATCAGATACTTTACTTACACAAAATCTTTAGCGAAAAAAGGGATAAAACTTGAGAACAGATATTATATATATATATATATATATGAATTCAAATGCAAAAGATAACAAATGAAAACAAAGACTAGGAAAAAGGCGTCTTTCAGTTTTCTTTAAAGAAAAATGGTATGACTCGTAAAACAAACTCATTTCACAAACAAAATCTTCAAAAAACTGATTTTTCTGGTTCTAAACTGGTTACAATTTGCCTAAGAAAGAAACAGTTTCGCTAGCAGTAAAAGAGTGAAAGAAATCACGGGCCAGAAAGGCAATGACAAGATTCACACCCGGTTTAGTTGGTTACGACTTTACGGCAAAGTACACTAAGGCTATCTGCCTAAGGGAAGGGATGCATGCCTTCTTGCAGGACTTTCTAAGGGAAACTGGCTCGTATACACGGTACGCATGGAGAAAACCTCTGAAACCCCATGCAGCCAGCTCGTTCACTGGGATTCAAACCCCGGACTCAGGAAGTATATTCCGGATGCACTTAAAAAGTAATAAATCGAAAACAAAATGTTCAACGAGACACTTATGCTACGCCTATTTGAAGTGGATTCTGAAACTTCTAATGCAGCAATCAGATGTCGATCTAGCTATTAGAATTGGCGCAGCCTTAGGTGTAAAAGTGATTAGTGTCGTTCACGCTTGTGGAACAGGATTTAAGCCGCAGCCAATCAGTGAAGGTAAAGTTACGCATGCGTGACTGTGCAGCTGAAATCGTGGACTGGCTATCAGTTGGCGTTTGTTTCGCGATGACTGGCCGGTTCTTATACCAGGTGACATAATGCTGAAGAATTAGACAAGATCCTTATACCAATTTCCATGACGTAGAAATTACTGGTTGCCTAGCAACGAAGGTTCGGCTTATGTTAATTGCAACTATAAACCCATCGTCTGAACGCTCCCTAACTTAACACAGTGGCTTAAAAATGTCATGAATCCTATTAGGAATACTACAGAAAAAAGGGGAAATCAACGAAATTAAGGAATGTTCAGCTTCCCTTCTATTCAAATATCCAAGAATTACTTTCGGAGGCAGGAAATTAGCGACAAAAACTTTTAGGTTCGTTCCAAAGCTGTCCCCTTCATGAGGTATTCTTCAAGGCGTATGTCATTTCACGTGCTCTTTCATTTTATCTCTGTATTAGAAGCAGTCTTTTCTAATCGGAGTTTTCAGTTGAAAATGAAGATATAAAAATAAATGGCCGAATCGCACGCAATGCGATTGTTAACGATAAAACTGTTGTAATCCGCTCTTTGTGAAGTTTTATTTTTACGCTTCGGTGGTAACGTTATTTGTCATAAACACTGGTGTCGCTTTAAACGTGTAATTTTATCACGTAATTTACCGCACGCTACAACGCTTTCATATACAATCTTACCGAATTTGTTTTTTCCTTACAGCTCCACGTACTACGCATTCTCGACAGGGTCGTAAAAAACACCTGGGGAAGTGCATTTACAATTTTCCCCACCGATCCACGATTGCTATTGATTTACATTAATATTTTGTCACTACTAAGTTTAAAATGAAAAATCTAGGCTAGTAACGGAGAATGCGACGCTTTTTGTCTGCTCTTAAATGCGAAATCAGTCTTACGTCACAATATTACGACATGAAACATTTTTGTACATTTTAATTGAAAACGATCAGTTTTTATAAACATACTAAAGGTACTATCAAATAATGCAAATATATATGCATGTGTATATAACAGACAATTTGTAGCAATTATAAAAACAAAACAATAAGGAAATATTAATAAGTTGTTGATAAATAAAATGCGCAAAACAACAATAATAATAATTGAATAACTTACTACACGAGTCATAAGGATAGATTGCGGTGACAGGGGCATTAACATGAGGAGGAAAAATGACACGTGAAAAAAAAAAGAATGGAAAAATAGTGATGGCCAGGGCTAATTGCTTTGTTTTAAGACTGATTTTCACTATATTCGTTTCAAAAAGAATTTTTTTGGAGAGCTAAAAACGAAACACATTCATAACACTGTATCATCTGGGTAGGTTTGGGATGAAATTACATATTTCCTTCGTATTTTATAGCGAATGCTCTTAACCTTAGTAAATGATAATTTCACCTGCGTTGCTTTGGTTTCAAAACAGAAATTCTGATTTGCTGAATTTGCTATTACACACGTTCCCAAATGCTCTTTAGGCCCAACAGCGGCCGTGCGGCAAAATCGTTGACACTGGTTGTTCGGTTCGGGGTTCGAATCCCGGTGAACGGGCTAGCTGCATGGACGTTTTCGTGATTTTCCTCATGTGTAACATGTATACCTACCAGTTTCCCTTAGAAAGCCCTTCACGTTGGTATTCCTCCTCTTAGGCAGATAGCTTTCGAATGCTTTGCCATAGTCAAATAAGCCGAAAGAAACCAAGAAAATGCTATTTATCGTAGCGCATTATTCGATTTCCTATTTATCCTTCTGCAACTGAAGAGATGGTCTCCGACCTGAGGTGTGCCAAAGCTTCCAAACGAAGAGTCCTTCTGCAACTATAGGAACAATTCAATCAAAAGCTTTTGAAGGAATGCACAAGGACTTAAGCAAAAACCTTGAATATTGTAGAAGAAAATTTAATCGCCAAGCAAAAAAAATTAATGCCTTATACTTCTAGACAGTCCTGTCGAAATGAATTCACGGATTTATTTGAGAAAGTGATAGCAATCGTCCTTGACATTTTTTAAGGCCTTCGAGCATCATAAGCTTAATGAAAATAGAATTTTAATTCTTTTTTTTTTTAAATACAGATCAGGTAAACCAGAATTTCTTTTATTTCACTTCATTATATTCTGTTTCATCGTGCACTAAAACGTTATCTTTATTACTTTAGATAAATCTCCATTTAAAAGCAAACCAAATTCGATTCTTGCCAAAAACTAGTTCTGAACAATAGAAATTTTGCATAAAACAGTCTGTCTTTTATAGACGAATTCACAAACATATAAAACTATTTCAGAGTTTTCAACAAAAAGGTTACTGAAGTCGAACGCTGCGTCCATCAGCGACCGAGCGATAACGTCGCTGAACGCTGGTAGTTCGATCTGGGGTCGATTTCAGGCGTACGAAATGGTTTGCATGGGCGTTTTCGCGGTTTTCCCCAGCTATAACTTGGATACAAGACAGTTTCCAATAAAGAGGCTCTCCAAGTCACCCCTCCTCTTAGCCTGATAGCCTTCGCGTAATTTTCCATAATCAAATAAACAAGCCAAGACAGACGCTATGTGATGATCGCAACATTCCTCTGTTAAAGTAACCTTTAATTCAAAAACCTTTGCTGCTCAAAATACGGTTTGTGTGTATCAATGACTTCACTGAAAAGTCACAATAGAAGGGCGACGAGCAATTTCATTACACAATATAAGTATGCATACCCCCTTCCGTTTTTGACATAATCATGGACACTAAAATAAGTCCATCATTTACGGGAACTTAATTAAAAGAATATGGCTGAATGCATATAAAATCCGCTGAAAAAAATTTTGCTCGGATAAGCATGATACTGCAGACAGTTTTGCCTTTTATCAAAAATGCGTATCGCGTATGAATTAATAAAAACATCAATCAGTCGGTCATTATTTGTCTAAGGATTTTTTTTAACAATGAACGCATATTTGCCTAATAATAGATGCCTTCAGACTTTTTCAGGGGACGCTGGCTCATATTTACATTACATCCAGCGAAAATCCCGTAAATCACATGCAACCAACCCGCTGTCTGGGGTTTCATCACGGGTTTTGTTCAGTTCGATCAGTGTTAGTCTAATGTCCACTAGTGGGCATAATAAAATGAAACTGCAAAAAATTAGGAAAATTCAGCAATTGCACTGAAATTGCACTGCACTGAAAGGCGCTGCTTAAATTGACAGCCAAGTGATATCTATTTAATTTGAATAACCAGTTATTTTATTTTTTCAATCTTTACTGTCACTTCTCTCTTTCCGTTTGCCCGCCAGAATGCAAATGGGTTCGCGCGTATTTAAGTGAGGGTTTGAGACTGTTACCTTAAGAGTGTGTTCTGCCTCTTAAAGGCCATGTTTCTAGGTTTGATATTCTAAGACAAGAGTTCCAGTGTTAGGCCTTGCATTATACTTGCGGATAGTTAAATTCATGCCGGTGAAGTCCGAGCCAACTTCGCATTAAATTACTCTGTGTAACCTCTGGCTAATAGTTGTTTAAATTTAACTTTACATCTGCATTTCTATTTGAGTTTCTCGCCATAAATTCTGGCAGTCTTGTAGGCAACATGGTGCGTTCTTTTCATCTTGTAAGTTTTAAATAAAGGATCTTTTACACTTTTCTCAAGTCTCTGCGGTACTTCAGATATAGCGGTAAGTCATTTAACGTCTACCAAAAGGTTGGTCACAAGTTACAGTACTGAAAGACTAAAATACTGTATTAAAGGTACCGAAAATTACAATGATCATTTACTGTAAACAGAAGCAGCAACAACAAATGTGCAGTAATAAAAATAAGGTATAAATTTTATTTACTTTTTTAAATATTCATTAAATCTCTGACATACATGTATGTTAAGACACCACCGTTTATATACAATTATGTACGTTATAGGTGACCAAATTGCATTCATTGAGCATGAATATAGTTTTTTAAAATTAAAACTAAGCAGCATATCAAATGAAAACAAAACGAACGGTATATAATAGAAAAGCAAGAAAGGGCATTAATACGCCTGAAGAATCCACTGTTGAAAATGTTAACAATATTTTTTTTAATTAATCACAATGAACAGAATACAAGCACTAAAGCCCCTACAGATTAAACAATAAAAACAAGGTCATATCTTTCTCCCATTTTCAATTCCAATTCATTAGAAATGCGCTTAATAAATTTTTCATTAGCTACATATAAATTTAACACGCATCTAGCGTAATATATAATCAGTACTTAATTACACGTTACACATTAAAATTAATACGCAATTAGTGTGACTTATAATTAAATAATGGAACAGGAGAATTATTAAAATAAATGATATAAAAATGTGTAATTAAATCATTCACTTACGATTCAAAATTTATTTCAACTTATTCAAATAAACCTGTTCAATTAAGTTTATTTGATTAAGTTAAAATAAAATTTGGCACTGAAATTAACAACGGCATTAAAATTAACAACCTCATTTTCGCTATTTAACGAGCTTACTAAATATATTTAAGAGTAACATTCATGAATTCGTTACTATCCATTCCATTCTTGAAATTAAAAATTTCGTAACAAATGCATGAAAATAATATATCAAGTAATTACAAATTTAACGCTTCAAGAAGATTACTGAAAATTACCTCTAGTTAAGCAAAACAAAAAACTACATCATCCTGAAACTATGCATATAAAGAGAAGAATATTTTAATAAATAACGTAAGAAGTAAAAATTCATGCAATGCTTTCACCGACAGGAATTTAAGAAGAGATCTAGGCCAGAAACTTCGCATAAAATGGCATCAGGAAATACAGCGTACGAATTTTTAGCTTTCGAAGGATGTAAATGGCTATTTTTTAATTTAAATAAAAAATATATTAGTAATCACATCAGAGATCCTAATACTTTCTTCTAAAGTGTCTTATTTAATGAAATTCCATTCATTAAAGGCATTTACTGCATTTCTCCTTTAATAAAAGAGAATGCAACACGTTATTATTATAAATTAAAAAATAATTACAAATGATTAATAATTAAAAGTGTCAAATTAATAAATTCTACGCGAAAAGAGAGATAACAGGAATTTTTCCGTTTGAGATTATTAAATTTAAGTTTCAAGAAGCTTACAATGACCTACGGTTGTACCAGTCCCCCCCCAAAAAAAATTGATACGAAGAATTTTCTGATGCTAACTCGAATACCACGCGAAAAGACAAGACATGCAAACGAATTTTTAAACAATGCTGCTTCTCTAACACCCAGTAACTACATTGAAAAGAATCTGATGTAGACATCACATGACTTCCTAGCACGGTCTATTAAATTACATACATTTTTGCTGCACTTCATTTAAACTTATTTTCTCCAATTATTCCTAATTAACCGATCTCTGAAGGTAAGTTGAAAACGGCAACAAAAATTTCAAATTTTGGAATTAAATAGCACAGTCAAGTTTTGTCGTACGAGAGTCAAACTTCTTCTAATTTTATTTTTTGATAACGAGTATAAAACTTTTCCTAATATAAGTATAGGAACCGGGAAACCGCGTTAAAAGTTATATTTCGTTATTTATCAAAAATAAAATAATTTTTTTTATTTGCCAAAATGTGAATATTTTCGCCATTTGAAACACTTCTGTAATTGGAAGTATATGACTACGACTAACGATTGCGAAAATAAAAAGGCCGGGTAAGTGATTGAGTATATATATAGGCAAACAAATACGAGCGCACTTGGTACTGCCGATTACGATAAAAAAGGAAGGTGCATAACTAGATGTTATAGCAGTTCCACAAACAAAATTTAAACGTTCTACGTCTAATCGTTTCTGAGTTAAGAAAGATGCATACATAGATGGCCATACATACGCACGTACGTCACGGAAAAAAATCCCTTTTGAATCCACTTTACAGTCAGATTTGGAAAACAAAGAGTCCTCTTTTCTGTCCGTATGTACAGATGTCATGCAAAAAATTGTCAAAATAGATTCGGGAGCGGTCAAAAAGGATACTTCCGTTGAAATATGATACTCGAAATTTTTCGCGATTACGATGCCGATGCTTCCTTTACTTCGTACAAGGTAGTAAAAAGTCGAGATTACCGAAAAAAAAAAAACAATTAAGCTTTAATTTCAAAACAGGAATCCATATATCTCATCAAGTTTACAGACAGAATGATTATGTTAGGTTATTTGAGTATCACAAAGCACATGAGAGTTACCTATCTAAGGGAAGGGATGCCTTCGTTGAGGACTTTCTAAAAGAAACTGGCTCATATTCACTTAAACATTCGGAAAACCTTACCTCGGCTGATATCGAACCTTGATCCAGCCTTCAACATCCAGCGGTCTTAGCCACTTCTTCACTAGTGGGTTCCGGTTACAGAAAGGTCCAATGGTTAATGCTACATAACAGAGGACATTCCCTACGGGAACATTCGCAGTGCGTGAATGGCCTGAGATTTCGTGATTCTCCCCTTCTCTAACACAACTTTGAAATAGTTTCCCAAAGAAACTCCTCCGCAGAAGTATCAGTCGTTGGGCAGACAGTTCTTCAGTAATTTGCCTATCAACTAACTTTATATTCATACATCAATTTAAATACTAAATAACCATTGTAAACGTAATACAAGTTTTCGTCCCATATGCAATTCTGTTCCCCCCCTTACAAGCATTCTTTTTTCAAATACTGCAACTATTATTGGCTATATCTAGAATTTTAATGTACTACTTGGTCAATTCTTAGAAGAGAACAATCGAATTTAATCCAATAAGACTGAAATGAGTAGTATAAAATAAGAAATCCAATTTTTTTAACTCGATTTTATTTGCTCAATTAACTAGTTCTACTTATAAATACATACGTTTTCGAACAACAATGATAAGAATTTGAGAACGTATGCAATTATGAACAAATAAAGACGGAAATCTAATATCGCCAATATAATTTCATTTATTATCTCTTTCTGTCAATGTATATGTAACTCCTATTTTTTAAACATTACTAATCCAAGCTGCATAAACAGGGTGTCCCCGAATGCCATGTACAAACTTGAAGGGAAGGTAGAGAACATCGTTAGGAGCCATAATTACACTGGAAAGCATATGCGGGAAGCGATAGGTGGCGCTATACGCGAACTCACAAGGTCGGCAAGTCAGATTTCCTCATTTCAAACACGTACAGCGTGCCGATGACCATGACTCTACGAACGCCGAGTTGGCGGATATCCACTTCATCTACGGCCTAGCCAACGGAAATGGACGTGCTGCTGTTCGGTTGTAAGCGAGAAAGATATCCAACGAGGTGGCAACCGAATCATCAAACGTTCGCTCGGAGTGCATCAGAACCTGGCGGAAAATGAATCCTTCAGAGCCAGGATTGAAGGTACTGGGCGACCGCGAAGAGTACGAACACCCATATTCGAAGAGGGTGTGTTGTATGCTGTGGACCGAAATCCCGGTACCAGTGTATGGATGCTTGCCGCTGCAGCAGGAAGATCTCGAACAACTGTCCATCGTGTAGTGCAGGTCGAAACCTTACACCCGTTTCAGGTATAGAGAAGCCGGTTATTACAGCCAGATGATCAACCACGACGTGTCGCGTTTGCACAGTGGTTTGTTAACCAAAGTGCGGCAGACATGCATTTTGCCAGCACCTTTTCATGTGAAGGCAGCGTGTTGCCGGCTTACCCAGCATACACCTTACCCGGCTAGACAGTTTACACAGCCCATACTCTGACAAGTATCTCGTCTTTCTACAGGAGGTACTTCCGGAACTGCTTACCGAAGTGGACCATAAGTGGCGCCATTTGGACTGGACATTTCCAAACAAATGGATTAGGCGTGGCGGTCCCGTCGTTTGGCCTCCCAGATCCCCTGACTTATCTCCTCTGGATTTTTTTCTCTCGGGTGCCATGAAGAGCCTTTTGTACCACACGCCCGTCAATTCTGAAATGGACCTGGTGACAAGAATATCCATCGCTGCTGCTTCAATCCGTGAAAAGCCCGGTATTTTCGAACATGTCCGTCAATCCATGTCGCGTCGGCGTTGTGCGTGCATACACATGCCAATGGCCGCAATTACGAACACCTCCTGTGATGCTTTTGTGTCATACTTGTTTATTTACTTTTTTTGTGTGTAATAAAGCGTTTTACACTACATTGTGTGTTGTGGCCTTACTGTCTTTATCTCGTTAGGGTTACGTTTCCGCCAATGCTTTTCGATATAATTATGACTCCTCACGATATTCTCCACCTCCCCTCCAAGTTTGTACACAGCATTCGGAGGACACCCTGTATATACGTATTTGAACTAAATGTAATAGTCTGTAGTAAATTTGCAACAATGAGTAACTAACAGCAATATATTTGAATGAGTATTCTAGGATAGTAAAGATAACGCAAATAATATCATGCAGTAAAAGTAATATGCAATATGCCAGCAAAAGGGTTAAACGCATAAGAATGAAAATGTCTTATGGTTCATGTCACTGTAAAGTACGATATGTAAGTAGCTGTCTCTATATCCACTTTACAATGCCTGCAATGTGCTAAATGCAATGCCATGAGAAATTTACGAAACGTATGTGAATGTAAATATGTAATGAAGTTAAAATAATGTATATAATATAGTGTATAATAGTGTAAATAGTGATGTGTAGAAAAATAATGCATAATATTCAATCTATAAGTAAACTAAAGTAATTCAATCAATAAGCTATGTAATCTTTTTCTTATTCAATATTTATAGGTAATATAGTGTAACTCTTTAATGTAAATCCAAAAAGTAAGAATATGCTAAACATATATATAGTCAACTATGCACAAAGCAACATTTGTATAATTGTATACTGCTTAAGTCTATCAAGGTAAACATATTCTGTGCAAACTGTAAGTATCAGAAATGCTATGTAATCCTATTTACTTGTGCAAATTATATGTACTAACTCCAGACGATGTACTATCTTCAAGCCCCCTGTTTGGGCATGTACCTAATCAAGTTAAGCATATTGTTCATCTGCTGAGCGTGAAATCCCATTTTTACAGCTCTAGACAGTGGTGGGCACGGTGCAGGACCTGATTAACCACTACGGTAAAGGGACAGTGCCCGTGACCCCCGTAACCTGTATATACGTATTGTAGAGTTTAGCAAATTTTATTATTGTATGTATTAATATAGCGAGTGCACTATTAATGTGTAATGTAT
This sequence comes from Stegodyphus mimosarum, assembly GCA_000611955.2. Taxonomy (NCBI): domain Eukaryota; kingdom Metazoa; phylum Arthropoda; class Arachnida; order Araneae; family Eresidae; genus Stegodyphus; species Stegodyphus mimosarum. Next base: position 282,391 of record KK115932.1, on the reverse strand, counting down.
TATGAATAATGCAATGTAATGGGCGTATGCATGTGTTATTAATGTGTAATGTACATAGTTATAAGTTGCATAATATGTAATGGTATAGCTCCCCAATATGTCTGTAGAGTTCAGGAACTTTTATTATTGTATATTTTAATATATACAGTGCACTATTAATGTATAATGTATTAATATATCGAATGCAGCTTTTATGTTACGTACGTATTAAAATAATTTATGTATGCATGTAATTATTAATGTATAACATATATAGTTAAAGATTAAACAATGCACATTCATACTGCTCTGCAATATGTCTGTAGAGTTTAGAAAATATTATTATTGTATGTAAAAATATATCGTCCTTACGTCGACTATTATAATAGTGCACTATTAATGTATAATGTATAACGATGTATTACTACTGTGGTAATTTAACATAGTAACAGCACTTTTTGATGCAAGTATCTGTATATTGTCATATATTGTACAAAACGCATTGGTATTATAAGAATCCGCAATACGTCTGTCGTCCACCATCATCCCAATGCAATATTGTTTGCAATATTGTTTTTCTGGACAGTTGCGGGATCTGGACGATACCCGATTAGTCAGTGAAAGCCCCCCCGGGTGTCCGGATCCTGCTCTCACCTGTATATACGTATTATGCCTTATATCATGTGTTTACTTTATTGACTACATTTAACTGCAATAAACAGTTATGTGAATATATAGAAAATGAAAACCAGAAGCCACCTGCAATATTTCCTGAAAACGCATTTTCGTAGGTAAGAAGAACCGGACTGAAAGGTAGACTCAAGTGCAGTTTCCACTTCTCCGAGTGACTTGTAGCAAGCCTCTCGCTACGACTTCTTTGACAATGTAAACAGAAACGTAGGGGTGATGAACAGCGATTCCGTTTCAGCTTTCAACCAGTTGAAAATCTATCCGGGGAGTAACTCCGAGCAGTGTTCGCAGAGACATCGTGCCCAATTTTTTCCATCATGTGGAAAAAGACAGATCCAGCGATAATAAAACTATGGCATCTTTTGAAGTGTTATGGAATACTTCACTACCTGAATATTACGACCATTGTTGACTAATCCCTAAATGTAACGCAGATATAACTACTAATCAGAATGAATTTAGGTTTTTGATACTGTAGGAAAAATATAGAAGAAAATTAAATTAGAGTATCGGCTTCAAAATATTTATTTTAAACGTATTTTTTTCTGAATTTTCCTTAATCAAAAAACAATTAAATTATATACTATTCAGTACCCAATGAAATACAGTTTTCAATTAAAAAAATAAATGAAAGAGAAAATATTTGATTTTGTCGATATAAGTTTCGAAAAACTAGTGTTTACTCATGATCAGTACACGTAATAAAATCTTAATCTAAAATTTTGAATTTTTTTTATAGACTTTCCTTTTTATTCAAACAACAAATCGGATTTTATTTACAAACGATCAGTCGGAAGTATTAAGATAAAAATCGCGGACAGAAAGCGTATGAGGATGTTATTAACATGTTAAAATTTGAGGGTACTGGAGTTGGATAGCTGAAGCAAAAGATTAATCATTTTCGCTCAACATCATGCACAGAAAATGGTCTCACACACCTCTGGAATAAATATGCTGATTGTGCATTTTGGCACACGAAATAAATATCATAGAGAACTGTAGGAGTTACCCGTCACCAGTAACCGAAGCGCTATCTGCAGTTTTATTTTTGGTGGCAGAGCATGTCAAAAGAACTTTTTTTTCCCCCTTTTCTGAATAAGGAGTGGCCATTTCCACCAAAGTTTCAAGCTATCTTTCACCCATTTTGATGAAGTTTTTGTAACTTTGGATATCCCCACTCCGAAGTGCAATTAAAAGTTGATTTAATGCTTCTAATTCATCACGCCGAGCTACCCAGTCACGTATACACTTCATTTTCCTTTTTTTTTTTTTTTTTTCTTTTTTTTTTTTTTTTTTTTTTTTTTTTTTTTTGAGAACAGAAATTTATTCGTTCGAAACTGCTTCTCAAATTTCAAGCACTGCAACTGCCATGTCGGTAACCATTTTGTAAACAAACAAAGGCTAGTTGTCAGCCCGCTCTGATTAGTGTAAACAATCTATCAGATTACATTTCCGTTCTGTCGGTTCGAATCGCTGCAAGTAACTCGGAGAAACGCAAACTCACCTTCATGGGTTACTCGGACATCCGAAAGGTTGTTCCGAAAACCGCATAGTGCGCAGTTCAACCAGTTAAAGAGAAACAGAGGAAATCAGGACGGAGATAACATAAATTTATTTTGCATCCTAAGCAAGCTACCGACTACCCAGACACCGAAAGCAAAAAACGTTAGAAATGTAGAGGATGTCAAGCAGTTGCAGAAAATTCTTGTCGAATATGACAGTAGTTTTAGAGATAAGGAGTCTAAAAAATAGGTCGGAATTCAAAAACATGCCCATGAAAATTATTTAAAGGAAAAGAAGCGAAATCAGTGGGAAAATTTAATTGCTTATTCATTTTAAAATGTTTTTTTGTATTATTCACATTAGGAATGCACCAGGATTCCAAACTGATAACAGAATGGTAAATGCTAAGTTCTCGAAATTAACAAACGACGAATTTTCGAACTCTGAAAAAGAAAGATACGTGCTCATAGACGTTCGAAATCCTATCAAAAAAGCGGTACCTGTCCATCTGCTTCACATCCATCTTATCGTAAAATAACAACAAACTTCTAGCAAAAACATATAGGCCATTTCCAGGCAAACGAAAAAAAAAAAACCAGACACTTAAAAAAAATACACAGAAATTAAGATGCTTATTACATGCCCTGAAACTGTTCAGAAATTATCATAAATGCATAAATTTTCGTTTAAGCTCTCCTCATCGGGAATTTACCAAGACCTGTTTTGCCATTTGAAATGCTTTACCATTTTCTTAGATTAAAAGAGTATTCTCTTGGATATTTTCGTAAATAATGTCCTAAATTAAAATTACATTCGTATTCGTGAACTTACAACTTAGATCGCTTAAAAGCTTCTAACAGCCATCATATATTATTTAGCATTCAAATTACATACCTGTTAATGGATTAACGAGTTTCGAGTTTTTTCTATTTCAAATCTGTAGAATTTGAAGATAGAAATATTTACAATTAAAGTCAAATTCAAATTAAAAACGACAATTACATAAAATTAAAAAGTAATTAACAGGCGTGCACGAAAGACAAAATGGCTTTAAATTTAGAGAAGAAAATGAAATATCTTCTCAGTTTAAAATTAACTCAAAGATCACAGCCCACAAACATTACACACAGAGCTGTTCGAAGAAAATCTACTAAAAATGTAAGCTGTTTGACTAAAATGCTAAATGCACTGGCCTCCTCCTCTGCCCCTCAAATCCATTAGAAGACGGCCTCGCAGATTAGGTACACATCCTATGCTACTGAATTTAAATCGGGGTCATCATGCATTATTCTGCATCTCAATGCAAGCGATGATCTTTCATCGACTCTCACGATATACAGAGGGGAAAAACCGTTTACGGAAGATCCTTCATCAACGCTAACCAAAAGTAAGCATTAAACATTAAAAATTGCACTTAATACACAAAAAGGTTTTTAAATAAGTTATAGTTACTTTCTACCGATTTCGTCATTAGAGATGATGAGGATGATAAAGAACTGAGACTTAGCTAAGAAATTTTTTAATGACAAAGCGATCTTCCAAATACACAACAACATTTATTCTATGCCTTCGTCTGTGTACTTTTGGAATATTGGTAAAATTAGTACTACTGCTGAGCACAAAGCTTAGAATATTTTACAATACAGTATTTAGCAAATCATGTACCAGCATTTTGGACATTTTATATCCAGTTTAAAGCAAAAGTCTAATAAGGGCGAATTTCCAGTTTTAGGGCTGTATTAATTTTATATTTATGATTTTCCGATCTTTTTGAAGACAACAACATCTTGAACGACATGTCATACCGATAAGACAGCCATTATCACAAAATCTCTACGCCCAAACTTTGCCATTACAAGACTTCAAGAAAAAACCTCCGCTGTTAGAGAATGATATTGTACATGGAAGACTGGCATAAATCACGAGAAATCCTAACTCCAGGTCACAGGGTCTTACCGCCTTAGATAGTTTAATAAACTTAGATGTACTGGCTCTCAAAATTAGACCTACAAGATACCTAGAAGTCGTGTTAAATAAAAGTTTTATCTGCACCTCTCACAGCAATCACGCAGAAGGCAAGACATACAGCACATTCTGGATCAGAACAGCATCTGAACTTATCCAGGGAAAAGACTCTCTATAATTTAATAGCCATATTTTTTCGCAAACATCACTGGTCTTGACTAGTACAGCAAGGCACTCATAAAATTCTCAAAGGCGGCGAAAATTTGCCATCGTATTCAACTCACCTCCTCGTGTAACCATATGCTCAGAAATTTCTCAATTTTGATCTTTCAAAAAGTATCGTTCGCTTTGATGACCATCTTGGATTTGTCTCTAGATGCTAGCTTTCACATGCAGGCGCGCCTTTGCAGAAGCAATGCGACTCAACACTTTCATTATTCACTCTGTCTTTCTAGAGTTTGACTACTATTTATACGTAAATTAACTTTTTACTATCAGATTCCTCTATGAAACCCTTTCAAGCTCGCATGGAAATGCGCAGCAGCCGTATCTTGGTATGTCTCTAGATGCAACACAATAATTTTGCTGACGAACAGACGTTGCTGGTTTGGCAAGCGAAGATTAAAATCAGCCTATATTCGGTTTGAAGAACAACGGCCTATTTTAATAAACGACAACCTATTTTCGATTTGAAGATCTTCACTGGTCATTTAGTTTATCGATTCCAAGAGACCAATACTTTGTAGACTTCTAATTTTACATTATGAACTTCTATTTTAAATGCTAGAAGCACCATATCACGATATTTATTTCCCATTTGGCATATTAAGCTCATGACATTTCGATGTTACATGAAATCAAAAAAGAAACGCGCTTCGAAAACTGCTTTATCGTTGCCTTAGCTATTCACAAAACAATTATGAGGTTAATCTATATTGTATAATGACTGTTACGTCAAACATAAGCAAATTAACTATTATCACAGCGTTCTGGGATGGATGAAACCAATTAGCTTCTGAAGCTAATGCTTTATGAAAAGCACACCGATTTCATCGATTGTTAAATGTAAACGTTCGTAATTGATATAAGACTTAAATAGATCACTCTCCGCTTATAAAGCAGCTTTATGAGTTTGAGATCCGTTTGCTGTTAATGCTTCAGGACGGCCACAATTACTACTTGATCAAGTGATTCTTCTAATGATCTAAAATCTGCTAATTTTACACAAATGAGCACGATAAACACAGCTGCAGATTTTCTAATCTATTGATTCTCTAATGGTTGGGATAACTTTTTAAACATTGAATTTCTGAGTGCTTAAAATCTAATTGAGTATTTGATGTTTTTTAACAACCAGAAGGAACCCAGTATAAAATAGTTAACTAGCACGATGATATGTTTAAGAAGTCTAGCAAAGATACTTTTAACCTGCTTTATGAGAATATCAAATAAAATAAGCAACATTTTCCAAAATGAAGCAATAAAATCTTGATAAGCATGAATAGGTGTTGATTTAATAAATTCGTTAACATCGCCAAAGTGCGCAAATTTTACGTAAAACTACATTTTCACGTAAAACACACATGTACAATGCCACAATAAAAATATTCAGTAAACTTTATTAATCACTACTTTAAAAAGACAGCAGCTGCCCAAGGCCCTCAATGCAGAATACCTTTCTGCATTGAGGGCCTTGGGATTTCTCAACAAAACTCTTTTTTTGGGGAGGAAGGGGGCTATATAGCTCGTTTAAATAGAGTTAGCTTAACAAGAAAATCTCTTGCAGTGCGAGGTTTAGAGCAGCAAAGGTTGCATTTGCTTCAGAATTTGGTCACTAGAGAAGGAAGCAAATAATGAGTCTCTATGCATATGAATACGTTCCTTAGATCAAGAAGCTAATTCACACCAATAAACTTCACGTGTCAACAAGCGTTTTAATTTGTTTCACTAACTTGAAATTAAAAATGTTGAAATGTAACATATGAGATTCAAAGAAACCGAAAGGCAAATAAATAACAGAGAATAATAGCAACATTCGTGGACGTATACTAAACAAAATGGCATGGCACATGAAATCGCTCATGAGCCTTCTCTCAAAAGCAAGTTTTACCTCCTCAGTGATTTCTTTCCTGCCAACCGATTTTTCCACGAAAGCGCGGAACAAACTTTATGTGCCTAAGGCAAAAAACTAAAAATTCACCTCTCGAAGCACAACTGAATTCCCTCTCTTGACGAGCAAATCATACCTGATGAGCAAATGATGCCAGCTATCATCACTCAGTATAAAGTGATGCTTCAAAACTCCGACATATTGCTCTTAATACACAACAAACAAATGTAAATGATCGTTTCAGTTTACATTAATGTATGTTTAATTGCACATGGAGATTTACTAATTATCAAAGAGGATGTGATATGTAAATGCAATTTAATGCGCGGAGAAAAGTCCTTTACTTCCCTAAGCAACAATTTTCGGGATTTTTTCTCAAGAAGAAACCAAATCTGGTGCTTAGATAAAGGTTAACATCAAGATACAGGTCATGCATGAACAACGCAGGCAGACATTCGAGGAGAAAGCAAGAGAGGAACGGGGGCCATGAAACAGGAAAAAAATAAATAAATAAATAAACCGTTTCGGTTTTCGCTTTCGACGGCGCGAGGGAAGAAAAATGACTTACAAGGTAACAGATGGTCGAATGTATATAGGCGCTCGGTGCTTCGCTCAATAGAATCTGAGAGGTAACAGCGATGACCGTTGGGAAATGGAAACAGATGGTCAGCAGATAGAGCCTGTAGTTAAATCAAAGTCCTCATCCCATTACATTTACATTCAGCAAAGAGCTAAAGTCATTATGGTACTAAAGAAACAGTTGTTAACCTTGAAATTTCGTTTGCCCTATGCGCATTACTCGCATTATTCATCAAAATGATATCGCATACGGAGTATTCTTTGCTACGCAGACTAAAAATGAATGAAATACTCATAAAATATAAATAAGCAGTTCTCTTTCAAGCAAAGAAATATAAGCGCCATATTCTTCAAGCTCACATTTAAAAACCTAATTTATTTTCTTTCAACAGGAATGCTGTTAGTTTTTATTTATTTAAGAACAAAACAGTCGCAAGACGATATCTCACATAAAAGAGAATCACCATTGCCATAACAAGGCTATTTTTTAAACGCAGCGTCACTCTTTAGAAGACGTTTATGATTGAGCAAGTAAACAGAATGGGTTGCATAAGATAATTCAAAATCAGCTTTGAAAATTGTTCCCCCGTAGGATAGTCGTACCACAGTTGTTGCATTTTCCTTTGTGCAAAGAACATTTCCCACATAAAATATGACGACTATTCTTCTAAATCTACAAGTAGTTTTTATTCTGTCACAATTTACGTCAACACTTGGAGATTTAATGGCAATGGGAATTGCTCACATATTCCGGCATGCGTCTAGCTATCTTATAAGAAAGGAACTTAACGTCATAGATCTTTACGATTGTTTAGGGGTCCATTTATCCTGAACCATCATTCCAATGGCTAAAAGATTTTATGCACTGACAGTGACATCGGAAAACTTGTGCGATTCGATTTTATGCCATTCTCAGCTTCTTGTAAGATGTGCCATAAATTGCCTCGGTTAAGTTAAACTGAGCAGAGCATATTGAAATGAAAAGTAAACCAACAATAAAAGGGTTGAAAAGGAAATGTCAAAAAGATTTCTGGTATAGTGAAAATATTATACGTACTTATGCAGGAAAATAACATCAGTGTAATGTTAAATCATCCCAATAACTAGGATGGCAGTAAGTAAGGAGCCCAATTATAGCACATAATGCTTAAACCGGTAGCTGGCAACATTTTAATACTCAAGAAAACTCCGGAATTCAGGAAAAACTTCCTTCAAAAGTATATAAATTATGTGCATTAAATGAAAATGTAACAAATTTCAGCAGAAAAGCATTAATTTATGTAGCCACATTAGGGTGGTCAAACTAAGTTAGAATATAAACCCGCGACAAACAAGTCCCATTTTCAATACACGAACAAGAAGAACTAAATTGCCATCACCTTAACAACATCTAAACATGGATAGTAACCATTTAACATGACTTATTACCAAATCTTTCATTACTGTTTAATGAAAAATAATTCGGTACTCTTTAAAATATGTAATATAAGAAAAATATTTGGGAAGATGGGGAGTAGGGATTAAAAAAAACTTAAACCATCCGGTTCTACAGCAAAATGTATTCCAATAGAACTCTTCTTTTTCTTAGATAATGCATCTTTCATTAAGAGCCATGTTCGTAATAACGAAATATTAATTCTGCCACTTCATAATTTATTCGAAATATAATTCAAGGGAGTTTTGTGCATTACATCAATATACACTCTAGTTAAAGCTCAAAGATAGAACTTTAAACAACTTTCGCAAAACAATCAAAATAAAAAAAAGGGGCGAATTACTGAAGCTTAGATGTGTTAGTCCGATGAATCAATTACAACTAAATATATGGAAAGAATCATCAGATATACTGCTTTCAGTGAAAATTGCTCCAACACTTGTTTAATTTGATGAGGTATACAAGGAACAGAGAGATTTTTTTTCACAAAGTTAATGTAGGATATCAGATTAATTAAGCTACAAAGTTGCCCATATGTTGAAAATTAACACTTATACTCTACCTAGCTCTACCACACGAACGTTAGCATTTTTTTTTTATTAGAAGACGTAACATCCATTTTATGTTAACCACCTGCAACTGTAGCAAAGTTTATCAAAGATGAGTTAAATAGGCGTGTTTACAATGACTACAATAAAGGTTACAAAAATTAAAATCGCGTAATGCGGTTATAGAACATTGCTTTTATTTATTTTGTCGAGTCATCAATATTTCTGGAGGAAAGGGAGCAAACAAGAGTCTTGGGAAAAAGACACATATCCCCAAAAAAAGAAAAAAAGAAGAAGAAAAAAGGAAAAAAAAAGTTGAAAGAAAACTTTTCCAGGCACTCCAAAAAAAAAAAAGGATAACAATAATTTCGAAACTATTAATCTGAAAACAAAAACGCATAAAATATCATATAAGAACATCAGTTTTATTTTCCTTTAGTGGCACAGAACCCTTAAAATTTATGTCAGTAAAAGTGTGAATAAAATTTAAAACGATTTTATGCAATAGTAGAAAATGAAGCGTCTAATAAATCCTAAACTTGGCAATGACTATTTATTTATTTATTCAAGGGCGGAGGGAATAGTTGAATCCTAAAATGATTATAATAAGAAAGTTCTCTTTCGATTGTTTTTAACGCATTATTTAATCTCCTACCAATCTAATAGTGGTAAAAAAATTATAACCAAAGATTAGGTTTATTCTTAGTCAGGATTCTGATGGAAGCATATATTCATGTCTGATATTATGAATTAATAAATAAAACACATGTATTTAGCTAAATGTAAGAAATTAGTAACCATTTCAGTAAATCACAGTTCCATACGCGATAACATTCTAAATGATGAGATAAGATTGCTAAGATTAAAGTGTGTTAATCTGAACACTATGCATAATACCAGTGCCATAAACACATCTAAACAAACACAAATTATTAATACAAGTTTTCGAAAACTCTTGAAATAACACACTGTCTCAAAATGTTTGAAATTATTATTAGTTAACCATTTTAAATAAAATGCATTTATAAAATATTTTTTGCAATTATATAAAACCTTAATGTTTTTGTATTCGGGACTCTGATGGAAACTTAAATCTATGCCATCTTAAATCAACACATTTGTTTTTCATTAATTTGATTAACATTTAACATTTCAAGGACTTCATAATTTTCGCTATCGAATGGATCATTTCAAGGACACACAAGTCTGTCATAGTTCTTAACTTCATAAAAAAAGGAGGAAAAAAGAAACTTGTGAACTAAGTAATCTTACGTGGAAAAAATTCACACACAAAAAAATAAATAAGCACATAAATAAAATAAAATAAATAAATTTAGCTAAGAAGGAAACTCATGCTGACATTGTTTATAGATGAAATAAATATTCTGCTACAGAAGAATATTTTCTGAATTAACCCTTGAGTACTAACGGGACATATATGCCCCACTAAAAGTTTTAAAAATTACTGCTGGGTCGAAGATTGTTAAGAATGGCTCCTGAATGTTGGGGATCATCTTCCAATAGTTGGGAAATCAAGACGCCGCCGTGCTCGTTGTACACAAATAAACATACAGAAAAGAACAAATATCAGTTGCCCAATGTGTAATGTTGGGTTACGCAAAGAATGCTTTACACTGTCGCTACGAAGTAAAAATCTATTAAACATAATAAAGTTTTCTAGAATAATAGGTGCGCTTATAGTAAATCGATCGCTACATGTGGGGCATACGTGTCCCATGCTAAATTTACCTTTTTTATGACATATTTTGTTCATTTGGATAGAAAACGTGGTAAATCTTTTTTTTTTAATTCGTAGTCAAATGGTTAAGCTGCAACAGAAACGTATAGTTTTGGTTTTATATAAATTCAGCATCAATCTAAGGATGAATTTTGCAATTAGTTAAAAAATACGTTTCTTTAAAGCAACGTAAAGGAGAGAGAGATGGATTTATGCGGTAGTGTAAATTGTGAGGGGCACCCAAATCACTTTAATGTAATTAATGAGTTAGTTATTAAAGAAAAAGAAGAGGGCAGATTAAAAGATTAAAAAAGTAATATATATGTATTTTGCCTTCTAGGATACGCGCCAATAAATGTTCAAGTGACTTTCCGCACTGATGCTATTGGGGGGGGTGAGCAATTAACAGAAAGTTTTAATGTAGAGGTGAAGAAATATACAGAAAGTGCATTTTAAATTTCTTTTTTCTTTTTCTAAATACAGGATTGCTATACCTTCATTAGAATTACTGAAAAAACATTTGTGAAGTCATTGTTTTAATCGAATCCAAAGAGCAATGCCTCACAATCTTAAAAGGGGGGGGGTAGCACCAGTGTAAGGATTGTTAGATACGAAAGGCCACAACTTCCTTTGCGAAGGAGAATCTCAAATTTTAGGTATTTCAATTATTGTGCATTATGAATTATTCAGAAAGCTTTTCCGAGATCAGCAACCTGTGGGAATTTCACAAGGCTTGATGTGTGGAACGCATAATTTAACCTATTATTTCACAATAAATGTTAGGATTTAATTTCATGATAATTATATAATTTAATTTCATTATAATCGTATAACTTAAAACATTATTTCAATATCAAAATTTTCTTTTTTTCTTACTTCAGCAAGGAAATTTGTGCGAAAGAAGCACTTAACAGTTATTATTTAGCAAAGGAAAATTTTAATTGCTCAATTTCTTATGCTGAGTGTCTAACCAGCTGCGGGTCCTTAAATCCGAGGAGTCTCACCTGTACCGCAACGGCGCACAACCAAGAAAAATAACGAAATTTTGCAACTTTCTGTTAATAAATATATATTTGGTAAGGAACAATTTTTTATACATCTATTTAAGTGTCATACTTTACTTCCCCCTATCATGGAAATCCAAAATATTCAAACAACAGCATGGTTGATGAAAAAGTAATTTCTCTCTCTAAATGGGATGTATAGTTTAGACGAGTAATTGTTATCTGCATATAATAAAAAATTTTGCGTAAAAATACGCTAAAATGAAAATTTGCCATGTGACTAAGTAATTAAAATGAATGACATTAATTTTTCTGTCATATTTTCATCACGTTTAAAGGAGTCATAAATCAAAACGGTCTGTTAACGTCATCCAAGAATTCACAACCATACTACACGTACTGCTGTGTCGTATCTGTAAGCTCCTGATAAAAAGCATCTCAAATCTATTAATTCTTGCGTGTGAGGGAAGATGTTTTACTATTGTGTAGCGTAATTTATGTCCTTCCTTTGTAGTTATGTGTGTTCCAACTATTCTTAGCTCGTACAATAGCTTTATTTAAAACTTACGATTTTACGTCAGCAACTCTTAAGTCTATAATAATATAGTTAAACAGATGGCTTACTATGTTTTTATTCGTTTCAGCTATCCCCCTTCAAAACGATTTATTATGAACAGTCTTCGTGTTTATTTCTCATATATATATATATACCAAAGACTGAATTAATTAATTGAAATTCATTGTAATCTAAATAAATTTCCTAATACTTCGCAATAACTGCAAAGTAATATAATAATAATTTATTAACTAAGTAATAAAGAGTATATTATCTCCCAATATATAGCTAATAAAACTATCTGAATGAAGTAATCCAGAAACATTGAAAATTGAGTCCCGAAAAAGTTTGTAAAAAAGAAAGAAACCTGAATTTGAATCTTGAAAAATAGAAATGGAAACTTTTTAATTGATAATTAATCAAACAATCATGAAATATATTCAATAAGTTAAGCAATTATCGTAATTTTCAATGTTTCTGGATTACTTCATTCAGATATTTCTACTAACTATATAGACTGCTGGCCACCCAAATTGCAACACCAAGAAAGAAAAGAGATATCATAAAAAAATTTATTTAGTAGATAACATGTTGACCAATTATCAAATGATTAAATTTATAGACTTAAGTGAAGTGTGGTTCCTTCCAGAATCAGTAGCCAGAGTAGCCGCCACTGTTGGAGATCACCGCTGCCACACGCCTCGGCATTGATTCAAAGGGACTTTGGATGTGTTCTTGGGGTACAGCAGACCAAGCAGCTTCCACACGTTGCCAAAGTTGATCTGGTGTGGCAGCTTGGGACGTAATCTCGGTCAATCGTTCAGCAACCATGGACCACATGCTTTCTATCGGCGAAAGATCAGAAGAGCGAGTCAGCCAGGGAAGCAATTCAATCTGGCGATTGACGAAGAACCCTTGGACAATGCGTGAAACGCGTGGTCGCGCATTATCCTGTTGAAATATGGATGTGGGCAAGCCCTGAAGGTAAGGAAGGACAACTGGCTCCAACACCTCGGAGATGCAACGCTGGGTGTTTAAAGTACCGGCAATGCGTACTAGAGGAGTGTGAGAGTGATATCCAATACCGCCCCATACCATAATACCCGGTTCAGGACCAGTGTGGAGAGGCATAACGCAGCTCTTCATCCTCCTCTCTCCACGGTGTCTCCATACTCGAATCCGATCATTGTGGTGTTGCACACAGAATCGTGACTCGTGAGCAAAGACAATTTCATTCCATTCAGTCGTCCACATTCTTTCATCG
>KK115932.1:237769-269007 GCA_000611955.2 Stegodyphus mimosarum | reverse complement strand
GGTTCAGCGTCAAGGGTAGACGAAGCAATGGACGCCTTGCGGACAGACCACTCTCCTGTAAACGGCGTCAAATGGTACGCGCAGACACTGGATGATGCATTACAGACTGAATGTGCTGTGCTATGTTTCGTGATGTGACTGAGCGATCCGTCACTGCCATGCGCACAATGTTCCTGTCATCACGTGAAGTGGTGCACTGAAGTGGATGCGATCGAACATGTCGGTCCGTCGTACCGTCATGCATCCAACGGTCACATATCCGCATTACATTTGTTTGGTTTCGTCCAACACAACTACCGAGTTCTCTGAAAGATAATCCACACTCTTCGGTGGGCCACTATCCTTCCTCTTTTGAACTCGGATACTTGATCAAACGATGATCGCTGTTTACTACGAGGCATAATTGATCGTGTTTTTTTGAAAAAACCACAAGAAAAACACAACTGCCGAACTTGAAATCGTCGAAAACCACAAGCCTTAAATAGCGCTTTGAAGTGGCGCCACTGGCGCGCGTGATGTGTGTCTGCGCTGAAATTCTAATCATTTACATATCTCACCTCCGCTAATGCATGTTGTAAATTTCATGTTATTTCCAGGCATCCTTCAGGGTGTTGCATTTACGGTGTCCAGCAGTGTATTAGAAGATAACATACTTTTTATTACTTGGTTAATAACTTATTATTATATCTATATATATTGTTCGCATTTGTTTTAGTCTTTATATCACAACGTTTTTCTGTGACCTGTTATAAGTGTAAATTTCAGCTGTTATAAGCTGTTATAAGTGTAAATTTCACTCATTATAATTTACCAAACATTTAGAGCTATACTTTTCTTCAACAGGTTCTTTTGCTTAGCAGTTTCCTTTTATAGTATTCATAGTATTGATTTTTAACAAAGAACTTACTCTTGGTTATTCATTAGATTTATTTCAAGGCATGGCTTTTCATTTTTCTGCACATGACATCAGTACTAAATTTTACCGTTTATTACTCGGATAACATTTGTTTATTAAAATTGCTTAAAAGTTATATATAATTTAACGCTTTCGTAATCTTTACGGCATGATTTCATTTTATGATAGCCGTCAGAAAGATTGTTGTCTACGTATGTGTCAGGTAGGTATTTCTTTTTATTAATAAAATAATAAACACTGCGGAGCTCAGATTTTCGCTTTTCACCGTCGTGAATTCCGCATACGAAGAAATTACCGAAAATCAAGCGGGTTCAGATGCCGCAAAAATTGAACATTCTAACAGCGTATATAAAATTTTTAATACGGAAAAATTCAATAGCTACCATTTATCAAAATAGTTTAGAAATAAAGTTACAAATAACTTAGACTAACTTAAGAATATGCATTTAAACGAAATTAAAGAGCTTGTAGGATTCTGATGTATCTAGAAGCTTATGTCAAAATCCTGCGGACCCTACTAGACTGGAAATGAGTTATCATCTGGAACAAAGTCTTATCATAAAGTTATTTAACTCTTAAAAGGTACTGCCTCTGAGACAGTCGAACCTCCGTTACTTGGGTATTTAAATTAAAATTAAATTGAATGCAAATGCAGTTAACGCAGTTTGAGAGTACATACACGCTAGACTACTTAGGCTGTTTCGAGATAATGACGGCACGTATTTTAAATGTCCGGTAGTAAGACGCTAAAGACAGAAATACTTAGGCAGAGATGGTGATAATACATAACTACAAAGCGAGGCTGCCAGAAGCTCTAAACATTCAAAACCTCAGCTTAAACACACAGTAACTAATTTTCATTTTGGTAAGGATTAAGAAAAGAAGAAGTTAAAGACTCGAATCATAATAACTCGTTATTTAACACACCTTAAAATCTGCCTAGCTCAACACAAAAAAAAAAGAAACTGAATACAGAATTAGGTGAAATCGCGCATGCCCAAGTTCGCAGTACCAAACGAGCTCGGTTAAAACTTCTCACAGGTCTTCTCAAAGGTCAATATTTTATTTTGGGATCTTAGACCATATATTCAGAGCTTCTGTAATGTTTTTGCTTAACTATCATGTGCAGAACAAATGAATAATTTAAATACCCGCTTTTTATTTGAAAGTCAAAGGCCGCAATGCATTGCAAAAACAATACCTACATTGGCAAAGTTCGCAGTGCATTAAGTATTAAAAGAGAAGTTCCCTTCTAAACATATAAAAATTAGCAATTAAATATGAAATTACCTGAATATAATGAAGCCGAACACAGTTCAAATGCTGGCGTAGTTAAACATTTTATTCATATAACAAAGCTGCATCGGGATTAGTTAAATGAGCAAAAACAACTGGAAAGTAACTCATTGTTTTTAAAAAAAGTTGAAAACTTCGCATGCAAATAATCTCTGCATACATATGTAAATAAAAAAATCTTAGTTACAAATAAGTTACAAATTCTGTTTCGCACTCAGATTACAATTTAGCACGCACACACACACACACACAAAAAAAAAAAAAAAAAAGAGAGAGAGCTTACAATGGGCCTTCCCTACTCGTCATCACCGATTTCGCTCAAATTTATAGGGCATGCAGGCTAAAAATGAAACTACCCGCATCGTATAAGTTATGGCGCTTGCCAATGGCGCTAGCCAAGCAGCGGTAAGAGCTCGGAGTAGTAATGCGATGATCGTGGGTTCAACTCTCAGTGTAGAGACTTTTTTTCTTCTTTTTCTCAATTTTAATATTATTCTTTTTCCAATTAAGCAAAGAGGTGAATACTTTACTTTATTTCTTTATTTATTTATACTCAAAAGGCATAGAAAAGGTAAAAAATTCGGACTTTTCAAGAAGGGATTGTAATTAAAGAGTATACGAAAAGATTTTTGTACATGAAAATTCAAAACTTTATTTGTCGACATTCGATGATTACATTTGTCGGGATGATATTTGTTCTCTTGTACGTACGTTAAGAGACTTGAATTAACTTGTCTTAACTTCTACAAGAGAACGAATTCACGGAGAGGACAAACAAATCCGCAATTATACGACGAACTGTTTCTTCCAAGATGAAGAAGGACTGCCAACATGTAGCATCAAAGTAATTCCCCCTAAATGTACCCCACTGGTGCAACCCTGTGATGTATACTTTTATCGTCAGGTGAAAAACTTAATTTAAAAAAAAGAAAATTGTTCTTATCTCATCGAGCAAGAAAAAGAAATAACTTTCCGAGAAGACTGCAGAAAAATACATTCCATTGTTCATCATCAATTATCCGCCCCAATATTCGGTAACATGTTACGTTACGCGTGGTTCGCTTCTAAACTTTGCGATGAGAGAGAATGCTTTATGAATGTCAATCAAGTGTGTTTTTCTATGAAGACGTTGAAACAACGATGTTATTGTAAAAATGCGGCTTTATAACGTGTGCTAAACGCAGAAATAATTATTGTTTCCCCTGTTTCTACGATAAATATCATCCCGTCACAGGTAATCATTGAATGTCGACAAATAAAGTTTTGAATTTTCATGTACAAAGTCTTTTCGTATACTCTTTAATTACAATCCCTTGTTGAAAAGACCGAGATTTTTACCTTTTCTATGCCTTTTGAGTATAAATAAATAAATAAAATAAAATATTCACCTCTTTGCTTCGTTGAAAAAAAAAGAATAATATAAAAATTGAGAAAAAGAAAAAAAAAAGGGGGGGTCTCCACACGGAGAATCGAACCCACAATCATCGCATTACTACTCCGAGCTCTTACCGCCGCGCTAACAGCTGCTCGGCAAAAGCTCAAACGAAAATGGCTTATACGGTGCGAGGAGCAGCGTCAGAATTTTTATTTTCTAAAGCTTGGTCACCTGGAGTTCCCACTTTCATTTCTAGCCAAGCCCTGCATGCCCTATAAATTTGAGCGAAATAGGTGATGACGAGTAGGGAATGCCCCCTGTTAGAGTAGCAACTTTTTAATCTTTTTGAGAGATAGGACCTTTATTAGACTTTTTAGTCCAAAGGGGTTTTGTCCCTGAAGGACTATTGTTTTCGTTTTGCGATTTTGCGTCGGAAACATTTAAAGTCTGAATCACTTTTCAAACTCTTGCCACCAAATCTTGCAGCTCTGTATTATATTTAAAGAAATTAAATAATGAAGAATCTGTATAAATTTATATATATTTCTCCAAACGTGATAATACAACGGTACCTAGAGCCATCCAATTTTGAATAACGTACGTTACCACCCGAATATGCGCTTCTGGAAGCCCGAATTTGGAATTTGTTTTATTATATATTTCATATTTTGTAAAATTTTAACAACGAATTTTTGATGAACAAACTCAAAGCATTTAAAAGCGAGCAATGGCAACACTCTACGTAGGAAAAAAACCTTTTTATCTAAAGCGCGTGGAACTGTGTATCGGAAATTCTAAAGATATACTCATTTTAAAATTATTTTGCGATATTGCTGTTGAACTGAACTTTTTGGTTGAAGGGCGAAGAACATGATATTTAATAAATAAAAGTAACACACAAAACGTTAAAAAACGCCCCTTTGGACGTAATTTAAAATATGAAACCTTTCAGATTTTTTTTTTCCTGAAGGTGATACGAATTCTTACGAATTGCAAGGAAAAGAAAATATCTCTCATGCTACTGGTCCGACAAAGGAGAGGCATCATTAATGAAATTGCTGTTCTAGATGGATAATACCAGTCATACAAAGGTCTTTTTTTTATTCCTGCCAAACCCAATTAAACCGTATCTCAAATAGTAAATTAAATTACTTATTTATAAAAGCCGGGCTTCGAGTTAGGTTACGTTAAAAACGACATCCAAGCTAGGCATTGTCGAAAAGGAAAATTCAATGTTAACCGCCTTCGTTCTGTAAATGTTAAAAACGATTAATTTCCTTCCATATTAAATGTAGGGAGCAAACAGTGCCTATTCAGTTTTTCTTTAAAAATTACCTCCTTCCTCAATCAGAAATGGACTTTAATATACATTCGCTTCGCAGCAATAGTTGAAGGTTTCTATCAACACAGACGACGCTTCTCTAGTTTTTTTTTTTTTTTTTTTGCAATCCCCTTAGGAAAGGAGATCGTAGCTTCAAAACCAACACATCAGAACTGGGAACGTTCAAAATAGATTTCAAAACTTCCTGCAATAGCGTTCTTTGCGATTTTATGGTTGACATCACCCAAGCAAACCGTTTTCCCTTGGGATATCTTTAAGAAGTTAGAAGCATAAAGGATAAGAGGCTTTAGAAACCTCAACTTTCCTGCAAATCCAGAATAAAAAATAAAGCCACATGCTTAAATTTTTTAAATGGTCCACTTATTGATTTGACTCGGTCTGCTTCAACAATATATGATGATACTCAAGGAATAAATTAATTCCATAAAACTGAATAAAATGTATCTGATTTCAGTAAATGATAAGCAACTAGCATTCATGACCATTGCAGAAAAATTTATAGGAATTGTACACAATAAATTTTGTAGTTTGGTTTGCTTGTTTGAGATTTACGGCAAAGCACATTGCGGCTATCTGCCTAAGGAAAGGGGTGCCTTCGTGGAGAACTTTCTAAAGGAAACTGGCTCGTATACACGTTACACAAGGAAAAAACCACGAAAAAGCTCATGCAGACAGCCCGTTCGCCTTGGAATCGAACCCAGATCGGAACTACGAGTATTCATCTGCTAGTGACCCATGAATTTTATGCTGTTGCACTTACAAAGCCATAATGAAACAAACTTGCGTATTTTACCATTAATTTTTAATTTAGATGTTTTGGAAATCTTGAACAAGATGTCCTTGATTTCCTTTAGTAAAATTTAGACGCAAAATCAAATACCAGTTTTTTTTACATATCGATCATTACATTAAAGCTTTCCTAATCCCTGCGACACAGATTTAGCAAACTAATGAGGAATAATTATTTTACTATTTTTTACTAAGGAAAAATATATAATTCAGATATATATTATTCCATAAGTCTAGAGTCACAAAATATCGACTTAAAAACGTTACAAAATTTTATTAAACATTTAAAAAAATTCCTAATTAAAAGTAATGAGGACAAAAGAGTACAATTTTAAACCCTTATAAAAGTTTCTCACTGTCAATTATCTTAATGCGTTACTCTGAACCATAAGCAAAGTTTAAAAAAAGTAAAAATTCGACGAACCCTAAAAGTATCAAATATATTTTAATTAACGTTTACAAAAATTTTAGAAAAAGATATGAGTTTTGTTGGGATGATAAAAAATAAAGATTTAAAAAACTATTTTTGTCGTAAACATTGGTGCAACATTTCAACCTTACATTTGCGACAGACGCAAAGTTTTTTTTTTTTTTTCATTTTATTTTTACATATTTAATCAAATGTTATTGAAAAAACATTCGTACGTTTTGTCGAATGGGTTCTTCCTGTCTCATTTCATCTCGTATATCATTTGAACAAATCTTACAATTGATTTCAGAATTCCCTCTTTCACACTTTACACCAACCTTTCTGTTTGAGACAGTAAACTAGGTTTTCATTAACATTTTATAGCCTAAAAAGTTATTACCACTTCTTTGTACGAAGTAAAGAAAATGCTGTAATCGCGAAAAATTTAGAGTATCATATTTCAACAGAAATATGCATTTTGATCGGTTTCGGATCCATTTGGACTATTTTCTTGCGTGACTTTTGTACGTACGGACACAATAAAGGCCTCCATTTTCTAAAACGGATTGTAAAGTAAGTTTAAAATGAATTAAAAAGGGAAAATTTCGTGACATCCGTCCATACGTATGTATGATGGATAATTTTAAAGGTTATGATGGTTAATTATAAGAGTGGTTCTTTGGGATTCCGACTTTATTTTCGCAACTGCTGGTTGAAGCCATATAATTCTAGTTACAGAAGCGTTTAAAATGAAAATATTCTTGTTTTGGCAATGCCAAATTAAAAAAGACATTTTCGACCAATAACGGATTCCAGCTACATATAAAATAACAATTTATATATGTAGTTTAACAATAAATATCTAACACTATTTAACATCAGTTCATTGTTGTTCTAAAAAGAAGAAAAGGATATTTAATAGGTCGTACAAGGAAGTCATGTAGTGTTCACATCAGAATTTTTTTATTATATGCACGGCTTATCAAAATTGAAGGATACTGAGAGAAATTAAATGAAAGTTCATTAAAATCAATTTCAACAAAAATACTATTTAACATAAATTAACGTACCTGCCAGCTGAATAATTTCAAAAACTGAATTTAAAGGACCCATTTATGGAAATTTAAACATAATGGAAAAAGATCTCGCCCATTTAGCAAGAAATCTTTAAATGATGTATAATAACCTCTGACAAAAATACAAATCTAATATTTTACTTTCATTTAGAATTTGCGGCAACGTTGACCATCCTTGTCTTGCTGCACACCATTCTTCTCGAAAGTACCGTTTTAAGGTAAGGAAGTATTTGGCACGCTAATTCGACAGCCTAAGAAGCCATATGCTCAAGTTCAATGTTCAGGAAGTAAGCTGGGTGATTCTTTCGAGTAACACCTGAAAATGCATCCATTAGGAAAAACATGGGACGAAAAGCACAGCTGAATAGCCAACTTATAAATTGCTTCCGAAGAAACGGAATCTTTCATGAAAAAGAGAAGCCAAGTTATGTGTTCCTTACACCCTTCACATCACAACACGTCTAAAATCGCACTGCAGTCTATATCTGAGCTCGTCAGTTAACATTACACGTTCCCATTCATCTCCAATGAAGATGAGACGGTGCCATCTTAAATGGGCTTCCTTGGCAGATTAAATTAGTATGACACAAACCGCTGGTTCTTTCGCATTAGTCCAATTTTCTGAAGTCTTCGTGCAGCAGAAAAATGGATGATTCGAGTTTCTTATGAAAGTCCGAAGGTCTAAAACCTATCTCTTGCAATCCCTTTGCGATCTTTTCCACCCGATTAATGACAGAAAAATGTCTTCCTCTTTGCAGCCACAAACTAGGCTGTTTACTAATTAATTCAGTGAATAAATGGCAGTTTCCAGTCAGTTATGGATGTGGTTCTTGGAGGAATATTTATATCCTGGGTAACCTTTATCTGTCTTCCTCCCATCTCCATCGAGTATGCCAATTAACCGCAATTTTTACAATTCACTTTTTAATGATACCTTTGAATCCGAAATCTCTCAGAAACCACATTAATTTCCAATAAAAACCCGAATTCCAACATGCGTCCACTGTGCAATGCTTCGCCAGACGCTTAATATACATATTTCATTCGCTAATCTATGAGCAAAAGTCTAGTTTTGGGTTCATTCGCAGACATTTAACACAAATAATTACATTCTGGTCATTGACTGAAAAATTTAATTAAGTAAGCATTCCACCCCACCCCCCAAAATTCTCTTTTATTTTCGTAAGTAGTGTACATGATTTTCCTGCACAAACTAACGCAAGATGATCATGTTTTGTTTCTATAAACTCACTTCGCATATCGTAAAGTGAAATAATGCAAATATCTAGAAGTAAATTTAGAATAGCAAATGATTGAAAAAAGGATTAATTTTACATATTTTTAAACATTATTTGATAGTTAAAAGCGCACTGTTTAGTCCAGTATGTGTACTAAGCCAACAGATAAGCCACATTACAAGCCTCGATCCACTCCCCATGACTAGATTTAATTTTTAAAAAAGTAGCAAAATTTAAAATGTTGAGGGGCTTGGTGTGAAATATTCAAAAAAAAATCCGCAAAATTATTTAATAAAGGATTATAGATCTACGATTACGGAAACTCTTTATTAACTTCGTTAAGTGTTTTTATATCACGAATTTCTGAAAAGGGAAGAAAAAAAATTTTTTTCACATTGTGATGTTACAGTATAGGATGAAACAGGAAAGGGAAACAGCACTAGCCAATAACAGCTACGAAGAGAAAGAGGGATGCCCAGAAGATGAAAAGACAGGATTTTGACCTCAAAAGGAAACTGGCATGATCAGTCGGAAACATCTTTTAAGATTACAAGCGATACTGAGTGATCTCTCTGCACTCGTGATTTTAAGGTAGCTCTATAAACTAAAAATGTCAGTTTCTGCTCTGGATATACGGAGGGTCGTTCCTACCGACTGTTTATCATACGAGGCCTTGCACCAGCTAACAATAAGAGCCCTTTATTAGAGAAACAACATAGTTTGATGCAAGAGTAACGCAACTAGACCAAAAGTGTTTTCAGGAAAAACTTTTCAAGTTTTACTTGCCTCTCTGCCAGGATAGAGATAACGCTGTTTTGCAAAAGGTACGCCTAATATTGACCTGTGACGAAATAATTCTAAAAGCTGAGCCATATAGTCAAGACTCCTCAGCATAACGCTGTCTAATGGATATACAGTTACACTCATATATACTGGCGGACAAAATTATGAAATGGAACACTTTTTCCCATATATCTTGAGAAATACAGGATAGAAATAAATGAAATTGGTTAGGTTTATAGTTTATGGTATGACAGTAATGTGGACGAAACAACAATGAAACTGTCATTCATTAGCATGAGTTATGGCCAAGAGTTCAATGTGGTCCAAATTTGAGGTTGAGAGATGGCAGCGAAAATGTGGCTAGTATGGTGTGGTCGCTTCTGACAGACAGACAACACGCACAGTGAGTAGCCATGCTGATAACTAGAGTTTAGGAGTGCCTGTGGAAGTCGCATCCACTCATCCATCACAGCAGTTTTTAACTTCTGAATAATTCTGGATGGGGGAAGGTTGGCGTATTGCAATATTCAAGTCACCCATAGCATTTTCAATAGGAGTAAGGTCAGGAGATTTGGCTGGTTAATTCAATCGTCGCATGCAGTATTTTAAGATCCCCTGCCAGTACCTCTGGGCATTCACGGAACCAGTGTCAAACATATGGTCAAACACATGGAGCGGTGTGCGGGCATCTTGCATGATTCCTATCCAGACCATCACTCCTCCACAGCCATATTGGTCCATTTCTATGATGTTGCTGGGATGGTATCGGGTCTCAGGTTCTCTCCATATCAATAATCCCCGAGAACCAGGTTGTATACTGAATCTGGACTCATCTGTGAAGAACGCGTTAACCCAATAAAGATGTGCTCAGTGGTGCTGCACGCACCATTGTAAATGCTCTCTTTTGTGGAAGGGAGTGAGTGGGATGCAAATAGCGAGCTTTATGGCACACAGTCTTCTCTCAGGAGCCTTCCGACAACTGCCTTCTTAAAACTGATGTTCCTGTGGCAGTAGCGGTGTCACGAAACAGTTTCGTGACTGTAGACGTCATCAGGTGCTTGACTGAAAGTACCACATACCGGTCGTCATTGGTCATTGTGGCTCTCAGACAACATTGCCCTGGTTTTCTGGACAATGTTTAGCTGTTTTTAAACTGATTCTACAAACTAGAGATGACACTTGGCGTTACATCGAGTTCTCAGGCAACCTGAACTTGGGACTGCCCTGCCTTAAGTCTATCCAAGATTCTTCATGTCATGCCTTCCTCTAAGCGATGATGTATACTCATTTCACCTAAAAAACAGCAGAAAACAACAAGATTAATCAAAAAAGAAGATGAAAATCACTTCTGTGTTGCAGAGCGGAATGAACTGAGCAGGTGGATGAGGACTTTTGTACTTCCTGTTGGCGTAGCGACGCTTACAGGAATATGTAAACTAATCTCTATGACACCAGCACCACAGTGACATTTTATAGCAACCAACTGTCCAGGTTTTGTGTTACATTTTAAGAGAAATGGGAGAAAATGTTTTCCATCTCTTAATTTTGTCCACCAGTGTATAATTTACTCCACATACAAGTCGAAGCTTTATTTTATTGCATGATTTACAGAATTTTATAATGTCAGATCATAAGTAAATATAATTTTTTAAGTTGAATGTGGAAAAAATCGCACCAAATGACTATGATGAAATGGTAAATGGCACCCTATGATGAAATAGTAAATACCGAGAGTGAGGTTTCGGCATCAGAAAATGGATTAAATATGATAAAGTTCAGAAAAAAGTTTGTTTGTTTTCTAAAGTAAATTTTTTGTTCTATTCTAACATAAAGTTGACATTTGTTTGCTTGATAATATAACTTTTGCATTCCGTTTGATTAATAAAACACAGTTTGTAGAGTCATTAGGATTTTTTTGAAATAGGGGTCATAAAAAATGAGCAATGCCCTCGCCGGGACTAGAACCACGGACCTCTCGAATACGCGCCGCGTGTGCTGACCACTACACCACGAAGGCATGCTAAGAAGGCGGGAGAAATACCTTATAAGTCCATGTATGATTACATATATATAATTTTAAGAATTACAATGGTAGCTGTAGTAAGAACAACAGTATAATCAAGCCAGGGGTATGAGGAATCATCGCATTCACTCATGCGTGCTTTCGTGGTGTGAGAACACGTCCATGTTTCACTGGAAGATGCGCGGCTTGAGTTCCGGAGAAGGTATGATTAATTTTTGACATTTCTGGCTCTGGAAAACATAAGTCTCTATTACATATATCTAAAACTGGACAAAATATAAATAAATAAATATAAATAATGATTAAAAATATAAATGCTATATTTATGAACACACATGTAAGTAGAGGCTGTATTTTACGATCGAATTTCCGAGTTTATAGATCTACTTTAACGCAAATTTATACGGTTATTCACGTTGCTTAATGAAGACTTAAGAAGTGGATTATGGGGTTAAATATTGTAACATGAGCTTAACTTGACGATACTACAATCTTAAAATTACGCAAAGACTATTTTGTAAAATTTGCATTTAAAATTCGATTGTTAATACTTCTGAATGTTGTTAACAAATTAGCCTAAAATGTCAGTTTTCTAGCTGCATTCTACACTCATGGGACAATTTGATCTCACATTGTCAAAGATATATATAGTTTCTCTTTCTACAACATTTAACTTCATAGCTATATTTTGTAGACAGAACTAAGTATGCCCGATTCAAATTTACACTATAAATAACTCCAATTCATTCTCTATTTATTCCAGGAAGTAAAGTGGGGCGTCATTATTTGGAGATGCCTCAATTAGACGATCTCTAAGCCTCGACGTGAAAAATAGGGGGGATACTTACCCCCACATAGAGTGTTAGGCACAGCAAATGAGAACAAATGCGGTGTTCTTCTTTAGTAACAAGCCACATCTCCTTCAATCTAATGACCAATTAATGAGGACGGAGTGCTAATGACAACCTCCGCAACCATCCCCCCGAGGCGTCCGTTTCCATGATGTCAGAGTAGATCACCCCTCCGGCGCGTAATGAGAGCCAGATTCAAAAGCACTGGCCTATCAACGAGCAGACGCCGTAAATTTATCCCACTAAAAATGAAAAACGTTTACACGGAGTAGCTATAATAAGCAGATGCAGCTCCAGCAAATATCTACAATATATCACTGAAATTCACTCATAAAGATTTTGGAAGACATAGAAATGAATTTTTTTTAGCAATAAAAAGTCAGAAATTAGATTAGTACACAAAATATAAAATCCCAGCAGGTCAAGAAAATTATTATTCTGACTTATCTTAATTGTCTGACAGTGCATTAAGTGTCACACAAGCACACTGCACGCTTACAAGCATGCCTTCTCCGGATTTACGAACGAAGGCCTATGGCTCAGGCAGTCGTCTTCCTTATCATCCCAACAGGACAATGTATACAGGACAGGCCAAAAATGCATTCACGCATTCTGATTTAAATAATTCATTTGCCCAGAAATCTCGTTCATTTTTTCATGTTCTAGCTTATTCTTTAATATTACATATTTATAAGATATTTAAAAATTTTTCGTAACTATTTTTTTCACGGTTTGTATAAATAAAAGTTTAACAATCTTAAACTATCAATTTACTTTAGGGTCACTCAGTATATTTTAGTAGTACATGAAATTAGGGGATTTTAGTAGCAGAAAATGTGAAAGTTAGATTTCAGCAAATAAAGAACTTCAGGATCCTGCGGCGGGTGGAAAGAGAAGAAACGACTGAAAGAAGCTTCAGATCAAACAGGGGACGGGAGGGGGGAAGACCCATGACAAGAAACGAATAAATAAAGATAAATATAAAGGGTCAAAACAAGGACGAAAAAAACAAACACAGTATTAACCGAATTGTGAATGAAATATCGTCTTCCATTCGATAGGTAAAAGAGGGGGGGTAAGGTTCAAAGAAAGGTAAGATTGAAGTAAATAAAACAAAAGTAATGACGATAAATAATCAAAGCTGAAAAAGAGAAGTTAGAAAGGAAGACAGTTAACAAAAAGAAAATTGAAAAAATAAAATCTGCAGATGAAAGGCGATAAGAAAATAAAAGGCAGGAAAGGGAAAATGCAAAAATTAGGAAACAGATTTGTTCTTTGTATAAAGAAAGCTGTCTTAAAAGATGTTTCTTTAAACATATACTTCTCTCTATTACATATAATACATAAGCACAAATTTTTGTTTTAAAATAAAACTATCGCAATATTATTTCCGCGCAATATATTAATGAAATTAATTGTTATGATTTTGAGAATTCGTATACAACTCTTCCCTTACCAAGAAATTTATGATAGTATATTATAACTTCCAAACTTGTTTCCAGAAATGCTTTCACTAATTACAATAGATAAATGGAAAACTTACCTCAACTGCACCTTGTTTAACAACTATGCTAAATTTAATAACACCATTTTTAAACAAATAAATGGCATTCCTATGAGCAGGAAGTTCTCGACACAACCTTTCTGACCTATACTTGTTCACTACAGAATTTCAGGTTCAATAGTCTCTTGACCAAGCAAATTTCAAACGTTTTGCAAACACCTTCACCTATATCGATGACATAATTACTTTTAATAGTTATTAGATCATAGAAAAATTCCCAATATACCCTTCTTGTTTAAAAATTAATAAAATAAATAAAAATCAACAAGAAATAGCTTCATCTTCATTAATTATAAAACAATTAAACTTTATGACAAAAGAAAAGTTTTTTCTACCATTAAACTTATTAACT
This sequence comes from Stegodyphus mimosarum, assembly GCA_000611955.2. Classification (NCBI taxonomy): domain Eukaryota; kingdom Metazoa; phylum Arthropoda; class Arachnida; order Araneae; family Eresidae; genus Stegodyphus; species Stegodyphus mimosarum. The sequence continues at coordinate 254,993 of KK115932.1, read as the reverse complement.
GGAAATCCAGTATCTCTAAGAAAGCCATCAGGAACACAATACTCAATCAAATTAACTAAAAATCAAATTAATTAAAAATGTGTACAGAAGTTCATGATTTAAAACGTGAGATTGTTTTACTTAAACAAGTACTTAAGGAAAATAACATACCTACACAATTTATTATTTTCTTAAAAAAGCAGGCGTTGAATATCAAACTTAATCCTTAAACTAACAGGTAACGATAAGCTTATCCAAAGCCGTAAAGAAGGATAACAAAGGATAACCTGTTAGTTTTGAAGATTTGTATATTTTGTAATTAAACTGCACAATATTCTATAAACAGACTGGCCTCCTTCCCCTTTAGATGTAAAAATCTTTGCTTTTCCATCAACTTAGTTAGAGTTCATTATAAAATTAGCTATTTTACTCTCTATTTCTTAAATTTTACAGTTCTTAACATACAGTTTTCACTACCATTTTCTGTCATTTTATTTTGCTTTATAGGCCTACTGTAAGAAAATTTGTGTCAATGACAATCCCCACCTGCCTCAAGTTCATGAGAATACAGGAGGAGTTATAACAGTATAATGGACTTCCCCAGAACTTTACTCATGGAAACCCTTAGCGTCTATAGCTTCTTGCTTTGATTGGGCGATTTTGAAATATCCTTTGGTTAGGATAATTAATTGTAAATAAAATTTACAATTATTTTTGGCTTTTTTTAATATATACAACAATAATTTGTGTATTGGATTTTTATTTGTATATTACTTTCATTTCATTTGCATCTTGATTTTCATTTCAATTTTATGTATATTTTTCATTTATCCTCATTTTTAGTTTAAATGTTGTTCTGTATGAATACCACATTTGTTTTTGAAATTAATTGTAATTAATTGTCTGTGAGCGCGTCGAGGAATTATTTCACATGTTTGAACTTTTTAAGATTTAAATTCGGGTTTCATAAAATTGAATAGAAATTTAAAAATTGGAAGGTTTTTAAATTGGAATAAGGATTGGATACGCAAAATGATTCAAAACGCGCTTTTCGTGAATTATTGGTGGTTGTGCGAAGACGTTTTTAGGCTTTATTTTTGCATTTTATTAACGATTCGAGTTCAATTATTTACGAATTTCAATTTTTAATTTACACAACAGCACACATTTATTACCTAATTTCACTACACATTTCATAGGAGATAATTTTTCATTTAATTATTCTCTCTCTACACACACATACACCTACACATTCACAAACCCACGTGCAAAATTAACAGAATTTGCACATTATGTTGAATTTCTGAAAAACTAACGGACAGATTTTAATGAAATTCGGTACGAAGATACATCTATTACAGAGAGAGAGATAAGAATGGTTAAACTTTGAAAATGAATTCAATCTGGGCTATGGTCACTTCTCACAGCCAGACAGGTCGCGCAGCGTGATGGTTTGCAAGAAAGGAAGCAGTTGAGGAGTCCCTGTGGCAGTCAACCCCACTCATGCAGCAAGACAGTTTTCAACCCAGGGATGGTTCTCGAATGGGTATGGCGAGATGAAATTGCTCTACCAAGAGTGTCTCAGATTTGTTCTACAGGGTTACGCTCAAGATTGTTGTAGTCCAGTAACAGGAACACATGAAAAATTGCGGCCCTGAAAAGTCGAACATAGGGTTCTAAGATCGTCTCTCTATACCTCACAGCAGTCACAGAGCCTTTGTCAAACACGAGCTGGGGTGTGCGGGTGTCCAACATAATGTCTGCCCAAACCTTGCACCTCCACCACTCCTTTTCCCTGACGAGGGAGGTATGGTATCGTGTTCCAGGCTCTCTCCAAGATAATAGTACGCCAAGAATCAGTATCCAGCTTATCTGTAAAAAAGCACGATGCACCACTGAAGTCAGGACCAAGTCGCCTGGTGTCTGCACCACAACGCGCTCTCTTTGTGTGCTGTAGTGAGCGAGACGCAAACAGCGAATCTTCTAGCATATAGCCCTTTTTCAAGAAACCTTCAGTAAAGTGCAGACAGCAAAACTCGGGATCAAGTAGCAACATACAACTCACGTGAGAGCTGTGAAGTTGTAGCAGTCCTGTGTCGCCGCGCTGGAAAGTGCCAAATAACAATCCTAATTCGTCGTCGTGGATCTTGGTCGACTTTGTCTAGGTCTTCTCTATATGTATCCTGTGTTCTGAAACTGTTTTTACAAATTACAGACGACCCTGGTCGTTACACTGAGCTCTGCAACCGCTTGCGTCTGCGAATGGCCTACCTCCAATATAGCGACAATTCTCTATCTCATTCCGTCATCCATACATTCTTGGCTACCCATTTTATCTGATAAAATTTACCCTAGTTTCGCGAGAAACAAGGAGAATGTCGTAAAGGAGAAGGAGCATACAAATCTCCGAAAGCCCTTTTTTCGTTAAATCCCCTCCACAAACACGCACGTGTACGCTTAGGTATTCAACTCTGAATATTTGCGTAATTCTTCGAGGGCATAACTAGTACCTTTGGTTATATTTATGCACAAATATATTGCATCGAAATTTTCAAAAAGTATCAGATAATTGCAACAACTTTCATTTTATATCATGGCTAACATTTGATGATTACTGCAGGAATCTCTCTGTAAGGTAGTTGGGCTGGTTGTCCAACTGCCTTACAGAGAGATCTAGGCTCTAAATTACATTTATAATCATTTCGGAACAAAGCTTCATATTTTTGATTAAAATTCACTAATTGGTGATTTACCGCGCAACTTATTTCTTTGCCCGGTAAATCACCTCGCGCGCTTTAAATTTTAGTGATCTACTTAATATATATAACACTTCTCAGCATAAACCGGTTAATTTAAAGTGTCGTCATTACTACGTATTCGAAAGCTAAGGAATCGACTGACATGATGTCAAAAATCGAATACTTCAAAAGCATTAGTTGCTTTACGCTGAAGGATGAAATATGAAAAATTTTGTGCTATAAACCTGCTTTGATAGATTTGCTGTTACTCTAATGCGTGTTTTCTGAAATTGGAAAGAAGCTGGGAATAACTATAATAATACTAAAACGTTAAGTATTTTAGCAATTTATGGTAATGTACGTTATGGTTATTATAGATAATTATGACAAGAATGTAAAACCCCTGCATACTAACTCTCGCTCAGTGTTCGGTCGCAGATAATAAACGAAGAGGCAAGGATTTTTTTTAGATTTCAAAGCATTTCATGTAAGCTCGAGATCTATTCTGGTATAAATTCAGATAGTTTACCCTTAGAAAGTCCTCTAAGAAGGCCCTTTCCGTATACCAGACACCTTTCGAGGGCTGTAACCTAAACTAACCAAATGTAGGTACCACAAATTGACTTTACATCGCTTAAAACTGTTATAGCCCAAGGATAGCAAAAGATAACATCTTCACATTTAAAAACCTCTTCAACTGACATAAATTTTTTTAATTAGTTCAGAGTCGTGTTAAAATGCAGAATGTAATTGTGTCACCACAGATATAAAAGAATTAATCATACTAGGATCTTGAATGATATGTGCACGCTATAGGTCTATTTATGTAAATCTCAACAGAAACGTCAAAGCTATGAAAAATATAACGTAAAATATGACATGCAAAGAAAAATTATGAAAAGCAGCAGCTTTGATTGCGCATGCTCAATTTACATTAACGAAAGAGTCAAAGTTGATGGGTCATTTGTGACAAAATTAACAAACAATTATACTCAGAAAGCGTTCTGAAGGTTTAAATTAATCGAGAAACATTAATCATGGCTGAGGCCATATATCTTTGTTTGAACGCCAAATTTTCAAACTGCAAGAAAAGATAAGAAAAAGATTCATCCAGAAACATCAGGTGCGCTTCTTAGTTATCAGTAATTAGTTTAGAAAATGTCTTTTCACTGAAAGATAACAAAAAGGATATAACATTTAAGACAAAAGCGCCACCGTTTTAACGTCATACCTCAGGGTTCAGAGTTAAGCACTAGAGTGATGTATGGTTTTTATGTGACGTCGAAGACACGAGATTATTATCTAACTGGTAGTGCTAAGCTTGAAAAATTAGCCATTAAAACTAGCAGTGCCTACGCTTGCTCAGAGGACGCTTCCTCACATGCGATGAGGGTGTCATTTTGACGACAACGGAAATTAGATGCGATAATGAATCGTGTTCTAGAGATGAACTACGAAGACTGCAGGCTGAAAACAAATTTCATCAAAAAAATAAAAGCAACTTTACGTACAGGATGTCATGATATGCTTTTATATCATCATCAGCTGCTTCGCAAATAAAAAGGCCGAATAAATAGTAATTTCATCCGATTCATAAATAAGTAATGTATTAAAATGCAATCCACTAGTAATCTTAGATAAGTGATTAAAGAAAGGCGCCTTAAAAAGGGATTACAGTCTACGTATGTAATACGATATATTTAGCTGTATAAGAAAAGATAAAGAAAAGCTCTCTGATACAAAAAAATCAGGCATTTTGTTTTGTATGATTAGACTATTTCTCTATTTGATGATACAGTTATAATTGAAAACAAAAGAGCGGAATTTCATAAGAAAATGCGTCCTTTTGACATTGGCTCGATAAGTTTTCATATTAAAAAAGGGCAAATGCGTACGATTTGTGTCATTAAGCAGCTTTTAATGCCGCTTACACCTTTCCAAAACGGCAAAAATGCCAGAACATCTTGATTTATGAACTTCTTAATAGCTACTATCACGTGATAATCACGTGAAAATCAATTAATTTAAAGATTTCGATAATTTGTCAATAAACAATGGATCAGAAGAAAGTATTAAATATTTTCATTTCAACGCAAAACGATTCTTTGCAAACGCAGAAAAAAGGAAATCAAGAAAATTCTTTGCAATTCTTCTACACTGTTTCGTAATAAAATTTGAAAAATAATCGAAAATTTTGTGAAATATATACATGAAAATCCATGCGCATTTTCATATAAATGAAAAATCCTTGTTACACTTAGATACATCGAAAATTGTTTATTTCTAAGGCTTCTTGATTAATCAATGAATTATTTATCTATATCCAAAGATCCTCATTAACTATTTATAAGAACCTAAATAAGTTTTAAAAACTCTTCATAAAATTAAGTTCATTTTTAACTTGCATAAAAGATCTCCAAAGTTATTTATGGCAAATTACCTTCATCAATAACTAAGAAATAAACAGTTCAATTTAAAACTGAAAAATTCGTAGCATTATACACTTCCCCGAAAAAAAGGTGCTCACGCCAAAATGAAGAAGCAAAAAACTCAGTACCAAATTATTGATTAATTAACGAGTTAGTAAACTAATTACTTGATATGATGCCCTTTTTGGATGATGATTCTTCTGTTTTTCGATATATGTTGAAAGGAAACTTAGAGATTTATAATTTTTTCCCCTTTTTATTAATACAAAAAGAAATTTTCTTAATTAGTCCCGAAGTGAATTTATATCTTTTTAGAAAAATAGATTTACTTTTCCCAGGCTTTAGCTTATTGAGAAATATACTGCGTAATTGAGAAATATACTGCGTAAAGAACTGCGTATTCTAATAATTTTACAATTATTTCTTTCGAAATTAGAGTACGTATTAAGTTCAGTTTGGTTTATTTGATTATGGCAAAGCATACGAGGGCTATCGCCTAAGGGAAGGCTTGCGTTCGTGGAGGGCTTTTTCTAATGGAAACTGACTCGTATATACATTACACACGGAGAAAACCACAAAAACGCACATGCAGCCAGCCGCCCGACACCACTGCAGTAACAACACACTAGGCAACTTATCCCGGTCCAGAAAGAAAAAGTAACACCCCTGGCAGGTCACCCTTAGAACGATTTTCGGCGATGGTCGGGTTAAGTCAATAGGGCCAAAAAGGTCATTTTTAGAGCATCGCGCGGGCAGGGCCGTTGCAAGGCGCGATTACGTTTGTGTGTGCATATTTATGCAGTGCCCTGTTCTTTGCCACAATGTGGGCGGATAATCTCTTTATCGTTCGCCGGGATAGAGTTAAAATGGAAATCTTAGATGAGACTTCATTGAGTGATCACAGATATATATTTGTTAAAATAGGGTAAATTGAAGAGACTCATAAAAGGAATGTGATCTTTACTAGAAGTAGTAGAAGGATTGAGAGATTCAGTAGAAACATGAAGAAAAAACTTTTTACAATTGAAAATCTCTTGGTTCATGCCCGAACAAAAGAGCTCAATGAGGTGATTCTAATGATGGAAAATCATATTATGTAGCAAATGTGGAAAGACTTGAGATGCCAGACTAAAAACAGAAAAAGGACTCCTTGGTGAAATGTTGAATTAGATAAGCTGAGACATAGAGTAAGAGCTATCAGAAGGAGCTTTCAAATCAATGGACTAGACCAGCAAATTAAGATCATTAGGAAAATAAAATATAAGAGATGTTTAGCAGAGTACAAGAAATTGATTAAGCAGATAAAGAGGAATTACAAGAATAGTTTGTTTGCAAGAAATTATGAATATTATGATACATAAGTACTGACTCCAATAAGAACAGAAAAAGATTATTATTAACAGAAATGAAAATGAGATGGCCACCACCCTTGAAGAGACCTATAGTAATATCATTAAGCAAACTTTGAATATCAAGGAATTTGAACAAGATGGAAAGATTGAAGTTGCGGTCTTGGATGATAAGAATGAGACAGAATCTGAGTTTACTTATGAGGAGATGAATAATGTTGTTAAAAGTCTTAGAGATAGATCCGCTCCTAGACTGGATGGAATCTGTGCTTCAATAATAATAAAGAAGTTATTTTTGGATTATCCTTCATTGTTTTAGATATTGTATAATAGATTTTTAAGGCTACATACTTTTCCAAATGTATGGAAGACCGGTAAATTAATTTTAATTCCGAAAGATAAGACTAAACATCGGCCGACATGCCTTCTAAAGGTCTTCGCGAAAATATATCATAAACTATTAGTAAATAGATTACTATTTAGTATAAACCGCCAAAATGTCTTATCAGATTCTCAATATGGCTTTAGGAAAGGCCGGTCGGCAGATTTTGCTTTACATCAAATTGTTTCGGAAGTTAGAGAAAAAAGAAAGACTTATCATGTGGCACTGGTCTCTTTTGACGCAAAGGAGCTTTTGATTCAGTAAAATGGTCCTCCCTTTTGGGACGCATTAAAGACGTACATATCACAAAAGACATTTTTGAGACTATAAAGGATTATTTCAGAAACAGGAGAATTATATTTAAGAACAGTATCGAAAAAATGAGCATTGAATTTAATGTTTACAAATGCTGCCCCCAAGGCTCCTGTAGTGCTTCCCTGTTCCGAAGTCTGAATAGTAAATAGTTTATTAAAAGAGTGTATAATACCTAACGTGAATATTATTTGTTATGCAGATGACATTTTGGTAATTATAAAAGGAGAGTCTTTGGAGAAAATGCAAGATACGTTTGGAAAAATTGAAAATAAATTTAAAAACTGGAGCCAGGAAGAAGAAATTGAGTTTAACATTGATAAGACCTATAGACTTTCTTCCACTGATGTGGTGGAAAGACGAGACCACAGAGATTTAAATTCGATGGAAAAACGTATAAAGCCTGAACAAAATATTAAATATCGGTGTGTGATAATTGACGATAAGCTAAATTTTATCGAACATTTTAAAAATATTCATAGATATACAGAAGGTGTTTTAAAGTTTTACAAGTGTAGTTTTAATAATGAAACTTTAAATAAGAAGTCTGCCACACTTAGGGAAATTTTTGAATGTGTCATCATACCTAAGATATATTATGGTATTTGTGCATGGGGTAGCACAGCAGGGAAGATGGTAAGATTACGAAATGAATTAGATATGTTGCAGAGAGGCTGGATGCTTGCGATCACACGATCATTTAGGACTACTTCAACAGATGTTGCTTGTATCTTGGCCGGCGTTCCGCCTCTCTCGGTTTTCTTTGAATTCTACTATAAAATGTTTTTACTTTCGAATCCAGTCATAGAAGATTTTCACGTAAGCAATGTCTTAATAAGTAGTAAGGCTTTTCAGGATCATAATGAAGACATAACTCATCCAAAAAATAGATTTGGGATTGTGTATGATTTCTTTATTTTACAACAAGGAGAAATAGATATTTATATTGATGTTTCCGGATTTGGGAGGGATATTGGCAGTGCTTTGGCGATATATTTTCACGGTATTGAAATAGACAATGCTAAATTTAAATTGAAAAATCTAAATTCTGTTTATCAAACAGAACTATATGCAATTGGACAAGCTCTCTATTGAATTGAATGGAATTTGCATATCAAATGTAATATAAATATATACTCTTAGACAAGAAAAAAAAACGACGCCCCAAGAAGGAGTTATCCGAATGGGACGAAAATCGGTAGAAATGATGTACATGTACAGAAAAACAAATGATTACAGTTTGAGAAAAATTGGAGGATTTATTGAAGTGACACAGCTTCACAAAGTGAAAAAGTCAGTAACGCGTTTGTCTACCTCTGGCCCTTATGCAAGCAGTTATTTGGCTTGGCATTGATTGATAGAGGTTGCGGATCTCTTCCTGAGGGATGTCGCGCCAAATTCTGTCCAACTGACGCGTTAGATCGTCGACATCCCTAGCTGGTTGGAGGGCCTTGCCCATAACGCTCCAAACGTGCTCAATAGGAGAGAGATCCGGTGACCCTGCTGGCCAAGGTAATGTTCGCAAAGCACTAAAGCAAGCAGTAGAAACATGTGCAGTGTGGGGACGGGCATTATCTTGCTGAAATGTAAGCCCAGGGTGGCGTGACATGAAGGGCAATACAACGCGCCTTAGAACTTCGTCGACGCACCGTTGTGCTGTAAGGTTGCGACGGATGACAATCAAAGGGGTCCTACAATAAAACGAAATGGCACCGCAGACCATCACTCCTGGTTGTCGGCCTGTCTGCCGGAAGACAATCAGGTTGGTATCACACCGCTGTCCGAGGCGTCTCCACACTCGCCTTCGCTGGTCATCGGGGCTCAGTTCAAAGCGGGACTCATCACTCAAGATTATTCTACTCCAGTCAGTGACATTCCAGTGCGAATGAGCCCGAAACCACTGCAAACGGGCTTGACGTTGTACAGATGTCAATGGTAGGCGGCGCAAGGGGCGCCGTGACCTCAGCCCCCTCGAAATTTGGGGAACGAGAGGGCGGACGCCTTAGCTAAACTAGCTGCACTTGGTGATGGCCTAGTAGTAAACGGCGTGCAGGATTCACGAAGGAAAACTATTACTACATTGTATAATGATATTATCATTAAATGGGAAGAAAGCTGGGGATCGTCCAAAACAAATAAAGGTCTATTGAAGAATATCAAAGTGAATAAAAGAATGAAAGTATTTAATGATATTGATTTAAATCAAATCATGACAGGACATGGACGATTCCCGGCCTATCACAAACGTTTTGGCCATCAGAATAACGATCAATGTTTGATATGCATTGAGATTGGTGACGCAAGGCACTTCTCTGAAGATTGTATGTGTGGCAGAGAGTGCAAGAGAAAATTTTAAGAAATATTATAAAAATGACTTGAAAAGTGAAAAGAATTATGCTAATTTAGTAGACTATGCAAAGAACATTATGAAGTCTATAAGTAACAATAAACAAACCGTGGGAATTATTTGATGTATTGTGTGCTCGGAAGTATATGTGCTTTCTTTTGCATATTATCAGTTGTTTTATTTTCTGTTTCTCAACACAAGTTTTATTTTATTCTTTTTAGTTCGTTTTGTGTAGTTTGTTGTATTTAGGTCCAGTGATAATTTGAGTTTCTCAGATCTTACTTATTGTTTTGTTTCGTTTCCTTTTACTAACTCTTTTGATGCGGCCGGATCGCTGGATACCACCGTTTGTTGTTGAAATGGGTTGGTCCCCTAGTGAGTCATACGGCCGTCATAATTCGGCTAGGTGGGCTGGGAACTTCGCTCCAATAATCAATCAATCTCATTATCCCAACATATCTATGTTTTATTGTGTAATTTCTACACTAAAGCTGTTAGAAATGATAAAACTGCATTCTTCGGCGGATGCACATACTTTCTAGCATATCTAGTATCCTCAGCTTAGGTTGATTTCCAGTATAGGCATTCGTATATATGCGCAAATACACTGTAACATTAGATGCGCACTCGGGCTGCTGATTTCGGTAGCTCGTGTACAAGATCGGGTACAAAAAAGATGAAAATGTTGCTGCACAAGATCTGATAACGCGCTCGATTAAGCAATTAAAAGTCTGGGTTCTAGATAGATTTTACAATGTGACAACGTAGGTTAGATACATGAATTTCTCCAAGGTTTTCTCCATTTGTAACGTAATACGAGCATTCTCCTTGGGAAGAAAGCCACTAAGCATGCCTCTGCAGACAGCAGCCATAACCAATTCCCAATTTAATTGTTTTTATTTAATTTAGTAGCAATCTAGAATAATTAGCATTCGGAAGTGGAAAATAAAATCTCTCCGATTTAGTCTGATAAATTGGTTATATCGTTTATTTGGCTGAAGAAAGATCATAAGAAACGATATTCTTTGAAATCTTTCCCATATACGATGTTTAGCCCCACCAACTGCAGTGATAGTTTCGAGGAAATATGAACGCCTGTTAGTGATGGGAAAGGGAAAGAACGCTCAATATTTCAATCGGATGCCAAAAGATACATCAATACAGGATTTCACGTAATCTGTAACAGAGAAAGAAACAAGCTATTACGAAATTAAGCAAATTCCTTTGAATTTAATTCAAACAACTTCTGTCCTTATCACAATTACAATAAATGCCATTTCGTAAAGGTCACAACAAGTTGTAGAGACATTACGAGTTTTTCGAAGGAGGCTTGAAAAGTGAGTAACGCCTTCGCCGGGAACCGAATCACGGACCTATCGGTTACGCGTTGAGCGTACTGACCTCTACACCATGAAGGTATGCGAAGAAGACAGGGAGAAATACCTTACATACTCTCCCCTTTTAAAGGTTTAGGTTAGGTTATTTAATTATGGCAAAGCACACGAGGGCTATCTGCCTAAAGGGAGGGATGCCTTCGTGGAGGACTTTCTAAGGGAAACTGGCTCGTATACACGTTACACATGGGGAAAACCACGAAAACGCCCATGCAGCCAGCCCGTTCGCGGGATTCGAACCTCGAACCGAACTACCAGTGTTCCCCCTTTTAAAGGGCGACTGGGGATCAGGAGACCCAATCGCCAAATCCTCGTGGTAGAGAATCAACATCCACCAAGTTTTTAGTTCGGGCGCCACTTGCAGAGACATTAGGTATTTTTTGAAAGCAGCAGACATGAAAAATGAGGAACGCCTTCGCAGGGAATCGAACCACGGACCTCTAGGTTACGCATAGAGCGTGCTGACCACTACACCACGAAGGCATGCGAAGAAGGCGGGAGAAATACGTTATATACTCTCCCTTTTTAAAGGGCGATTGGGGATTAAGGGCCGCAATCGCCAAATCATGCTGGTGGACAATCATCATCCACCACCTTTTTAGTTCGGGTGCCACTGTAGAGTCATTAGGATTTTTTTCAAGCAGGAGTCATGACGAATTAAGCAACGCCTTCGCCGGGAATTGAACCACGGACCTCTCGGTTACGAGTCGAGCGTGCTGACGACCACTACCCCACGAAGGCATGCGAAGAACGTGGGAGAAATACCTTAGAGAGTAAATAGCAAATGAATCCTCATGTTTCAAACAACCGAAGTCCATACTCGTATGAAATGAAATTTATGACTTCAGTAAACCGTATAACCTAGAAGAAACAGAAAACAAGTACTTCTAGCAAGTTACGTAGAAAGCGCAAACTTGTGATCGCTACCACAAGTTAATCCGGAAAACAAAAAATAAAAAATTACCTTTTTTGATGTTATAAAAGCTAATCCAGTCATCCAAATGACACCTATTAAGATGTTTTCATAGAGTCCGGGTGATTTTTACACTTTTTGGCATATTTTTAGCGATCTGAAATTGTTTTAACATTATAATCTTCTTTCTTTGTTTTATAATACGAAAGATCACTCATTAATAAAGTTAATTTAACCTTACTGCAATTTTGGAGGGCGTAATACAGAGCGTGTTCTGCCTGCTTGAAGACCACGTTGCTAACTTTGGTTCTTTAGCGATTAAAATTCTGCGGAGTTGAGTTATTTTTGTCATTAGGCTTCTTTAGATCGACTTTGATCAGAGCCAGCTTTCGCGATAGTTAAAACTGTGAAGCCGTTTGATTATATTTAACTTCATCAATTTTAAGTTCCACCATTAAGCCAAAAGCGCTGGCATCTGTAAGCACAAGTTTGTTGCAGACTGTTAAACTTTGAGTTAATAAAGGGTTCTATACACCCTTCTTTTTTCATAGTACTTTAAACGATTTAGCAATAATTCACTGAACAGTCTTTCAACGTCGCGTACATTTTACGCTACCTAAGAATACGAGACGTTACAACCCGACCGGACGAAGTTGGACCATCTCTGTCAGGTCAAGTATTCTTTCACTTTTTGATAAACTACAGGCTCACGTACCTTATGAAAAGAATTTTCTACCATTAAGTGATTGCAAAATCAAAATGTTACTTCTGCTTGACCCCAAATCAGATCATTTCTGAATCAGAAATTGAATCAGCAGACGATTCCAACTGGAACAATAGCATGAAAGTCTTTAAGTAGCATAAGAAAATTTTTTGGGGGGAAGTAAACGCAGAGAAAAGAATTATTAAAAAAATTATGGATGAACATTCGAAGCATTTAAATCATTAAAGATTAAAAAATTCTTTGAAACATTTTGCATTCACCCTCAAATTTTTTCTCTGACAAGCACAGAGCGAATCTTTATCAAAATATTTCAAACACTCAAAAACAATATGAAAACTAGGCTCTGCTTGCTTTCCGAATTCTAATGGATTTTAAATCACTCTTGATGCGCAAAGAAATTCTTGTGTCCTTATACAAACTAACTATGTATCGTAAAAAATTTTAACAATTCAAATACATTCCAATTCACGTCTGAATTTCGTAAAGAAAAGAAAAGAGCTCACGGGTCGGGTATTTTGATTCACGTTACAAATAATTTGTAAAAAATTTGTTTCCCGGTGTTAGTATTTTCGAAGAGTAATCTTTCAATTCACAGTATCTTCCACTTTACGTAAGTTGACAGTCTGCTAATATGGAGGACTTCTCTTCATTCGCTCAATGAGGGAAATCTTAAAAGAATTTCCACTTTTACGAGAATGAACAAAAAAGATAGAAAAGCGAAAACAGCATCAGAGTTTGCTTTCGGCAATGGCATGATTGTAATTTTGGAAGGCTATATAACTTTAAAGCAGTTACGTTATCCTTTTAAGCGACTGCAAAAATGCCAACGATAAAAAAAAGTTCATGAGCGTAATCTTCTAGTTTCATAAACAAGTAGTATTTTATTAATTATTTTATACAATATGGTCTTCTATAATTAGGGCCTAGAAATGTCCGATTTATTTATTATTTTTTTTGAGGGGGGGAAGGGTCGTGATAAAAATTGTTACTGACTTGTCCTACGCTTCACACAATTTCGGACTACAAAATTTTCCACAGAAACGTGTTCTTCGAACATTTGACCTCCCGAATACGCGTTGGGCGTGCTTCCAATTACACTACGAAGGCACGCGGAAAAGAGGGAGAAAGCAGATTATATATTCTCTCTTTTAATGGGCGACTGGGGGGGAGGAGACCCAATCGTCAAATCCTGGTGGTGACGAATTATCGTCCGCCACTGCAGTATCATTATTTTTTTTCCCGAGATCAAGAAACTGAAGCAATCCGCAATGCCCTCACTGGAATTCCGAGCTCTGAATCTCCCGAATACGCGCCGAGAGTGCTTCCAGTTACATCACGAAAGCACGTGAGAGAAAGTACTTCGGACTTTTTTTTTAAATTGAAGAAAACTTATATCAGTTTTAAAGCACCAAACTTTGCTCAAGCCTACCAGTAGTAGAGCGGCCGAATTTGGATTCCGAGTCTAAACGAGCGGAATGGGGTGTATCCTTGTGCAAATAAAATACAAGTCAGTTCCCGTCAAAAAGTCATCCAAGAAGTAATCTTCTGAGATAAGAAATCACTTGACTCTAGGTATAATTAAATCCCACAGTGAATTGGTCTCGGAATCATTATGACTCGGGGGGGAGGAAGCAACAAAAAATAAGAAAAGATCTTTAAAATGTATCCAGAAAGAAACAGGAAGAGAAAATGGCAATTGGTCACAATAAAGATAGGAAGTATTGAAAGCATTTTCTTCTTTAAACCGAAAAAGGTTCATTCTGCCTTTATTAACACATACAGCCTCATCATGTTTCAAATATCAAACTGTTTTTATGCATAAATACATTACCAAGCGAATGATGCAAAAGAGAGAACTAAAAGAAATTCTGCAATTTCTAACCATCACTATAGGAAGTATGCACTCTTTCGGAATCAAATGTGCAACACTCAAATCTTCTGCTACAGAGGAAGAACTGAAGAAAAAATTTTTCGTTATATCGTTTCCTCCAGTGATGCATGCTACGAAAATGAGTAAAAGATTTTGCAACATATAGCTCTCCAGCTCATCAATGATATTCAACCACAATTTTAAGCTGAAGCAGAGAAATAACTAAGCCCTTCAAAACAAAACTAATGGCTTTAACCAGCTCTTACTTTACTGTAGATGCTTTACACACGCAAAAAATCTTTAAAATGTATAAGGTTCATCTTAAGTTTATAACAGTTATTTTTAAGTTAAAGCTCCTTTCCTATACCTCCTAATTTCGGTTCACAATTCCTTACCAGAATGAGTTTTTAGAATCGCGTTAAATGCAAATGAGTAGTAGATAGTATTTAAGTCGAAGTTCCACTGACTTCGGGAGAGAGAAGCAGAGTTTCTGACTAGCGCGCGTTTTAGTTTTGGCCACGTCTCTCTAAGCTGCTACTACGCTCCGCCGTATTACAGGCCCCTGATAACTTCGCTAGCTAATTCGATATTTAGGGGCCAACCACTTGGAATTGTGTTAGCTTCGGCTAAATCTCTTTAGTTGGTTATTAGTTAAGTTCTAATTTCTTATATTCCTGAATTTAAGCCCAAGTGGAGGCTTTGTTGTACGTCCTGAGAAAGGGACCGATTGTACGTCTTTAGTTTGAGCAATAAAGAGTAATTAAACCTTCTTGAGTGTTACGTTCCTGTTTCTGGGCTTAAGCGATTATTCGTTTAGCAGTTCACTAGGTTCCTCCATACTTCGTTATTAGATAAAAGGGAGGAACACCACTAATGTATTAATTAACCTGCTGACTCAATATTTTGTAGAATTTTAGATTAGGCACCACAGATTTATTTATATACTCGGAAAAAAAGTGGGACCTGCAGAATTATAATTTACAAATTAAATTCTACCAAAAAATTGCGTTCACATTAAAATGTCAAAGGCGTAACTTTTATATTAAACAAATTGATATGCTAAGAATTTACACGAATATAAACATTCAGCTACAGATTCGCTAATTTATGTGTTTATATACAGAAATTTCAATACAATTAAGCCTTCACTGCTCTCAACTTCTAGCCTCGGTAAAGGAATGGATAGAAGCTGATATACAGATTTTAGTTAAGCAGCAGAACTTCACAGCACTTCAATGACAATCCAAGAGATAAAAATAAAACATTTTCCAGTTTTAGTTAAAAATAAATATTATATAAATTGAAATTTTCTTCCTAAAAATTAAGCACGAATCAATTTCTCTCATTAAATCCACCCTAAAAATATCTTGTCATTGACAGAGACAATACTGTTATGTTTAGTAATAATCAAATAATTCATACCAATTTTTAGTATGAAACGCCTGCATATGCGACCTGAGTACACAACTTTTTAACCAGCACCCTTCATGCACGACGACCTCATTATTTTGCTAACTGTAAAATAAAGAATTCAATCTACTAAACCTTACCATTAACCCAGTTAATTAAATAACAGTTTCGTTAAAAATTCTATGAATGTCACATTCATTTATACGAAAAACAGGGCTAAACAGTAGCCTAAACAGCTATAGTCGTGAAATACTGATAAGTTCGCCTTTGGTTATGTTTCCATCTGTTGAGCAGGCTAGTTGAATATGGATTTTCTTGTTTTCATTACATGTACATTTGATACAAACTAGATTCTCTTCCAGACTCTTTCGTGCCTCGCTGTTGGCAGACAGCACTTACTTTGCTTTAATATAATAAATAATCCTATTCAATATCACAGAAACCATTCATTACGTCAAATTATTCAATGATTGCTGCTAAATCATGCCAGAAAATCGAGACACGTGCTTAAAAATTGCTTTAAAAAATGCTTAAAAATTATTGGACTTTTTAAATCGGTTCAGTTAAATTTAAAGATTACGTAAAATAATGAAACTTACTAAATACCAAATCATGTGATTTTTACGGCATTATGTTTAAGCACTAATACATGAGCTAGCCAATACGCTCGTCTAGAAATAACAAACGAATTGCTAACATAAATTTTGGAAGCATTTTGTAATGACTCTGAATATTAAAAACGACTTACAGTTCAATATCATTAAAATTTTTAAGCTTGAAAATCAAACCGTGTTACTTCCGGCCAGTAACAAGATGCAATTAGAATCCGAAGCAGAGACGCTTCTCTAAATATAAAAGCGAAATTCTGCATTAAATTGAATGTTCCAAAGTAATGCACAGTAATGGAATTTCATCCATCTCCATCCGACGAAATATGAATAATTCGATATAATGGGAAAAATGTTCACTCCCTAAACAAGATCATTACCTGAGACAAACTCACTTATTTGTGATAATTGATTTAATTAACTCAGATTAACTCATTAGTAGGAACTTCAACAATAAAGTAATTTATTTTTGAATTCCCGAGTTTATCAAAATTACTCGAAAGAGGCACCTCTGCATAAAATTCTACGCATTTTCTCATTAATGGATTATGAAAGACGACGGCAAACTTTAACAGTTTCTACATGTAAGATAAGGCACATTTTGTAAGGCGTAGTTGTAAGAAAATGCATTTCAACTAATTTTCTATTTTGGCGAATTTAACACTTCTATTCAACGTTATGGGATATTAATTTAAACAGCAAACGCACGCAGATTGCTATTAAGGACAGATAATAGGCGGCTGGTTGGTTAAATGATAATGGCTAGGTC
>KK115932.1:221937-236974 GCA_000611955.2 Stegodyphus mimosarum | reverse complement strand
TATAAAAATACGAAACTAAGTAAGTTTCTGCGGAAAAAGCGTAATTAAAGTACCATCTTCAGCTAAACGAAAAAAAATTAAGATGAGTTCACATATCCGTTTAGAAAACGGAATAGTTTATTGAAAAAAATCACATTAGCGAAAAATACCAAAAAACAAAAACTGCCATGTGAAACGCCTGAAAGCATGTGTACTTTTTTCTATACATATATTCACTATAGCGTCAATAGTGAGGCACAAATTGATCAAAATTGATCCTGAAAATCAGCATCATATAAAGTAGCATGATGTTATCTGAAGTAAAGAAGCGTAAATTAATGACGAATAGATGAATGCAAAAGTCATCCCAGAATTTTCGCGTGGCCGAGCGCTAAAATCGCTGAACGCTGGTAGTTCCTGCCTGGGTTCGAACTTCGGCGAACAGGCTGGCTGCATGTGCGTTTTCGTGGTTTTTCACCATGTGTAAAGTGCATGTCGCGAAGTCTCCCTCAGAAAGTCCACCACGAAGGCGTGCCTCCCTCGAGACAGATAGCCCTCGAATACTTTGCCATAATCAAATAAAACAAACCAAATCATCTCCGAATTTTCAGAGAACTTGTAAAAAAACAAAAATGGACGTAAGAGAATGCAGAACAAGAAAAGGTGACGAAAAGAAAGCATAGAATTAAGCTAACAAGTAAATAAAAGAGACGGTAATATCCGAGTTGGATGCTAATATCTAACTTAATATCGCACAGATGCAAAATAAAAGCATATAAGTGAGCCAACGAAAGTGTTTTCAGACTACCTTCCAATTCAAAATTACACGTCTTCAAAAATATTAAAAATATTTGTCTTTATCTTGATTTTAAAATTTTCAACAATTCAATATGTTATTAACTCTAAACAAAAGAACAATCCAGATATAAATTATAGCTGTGGGTTTTACATATGTGGGTGCTTGTGTGTGCATATCAGTTAAAGCGTTTTTTCCTTTTTCTTTTTTTAAACTTCATTTATTTTAAAAAAAATTCCAGCCTCCTTCCCCTCCAATAGAAGTTAGTTAAGAAGAAAAGTTACGAGGTCTGGTGCCAATTTATCGCAAAATGGATGCAGGCCCGCATGTTCAAAATTGAGAGAATCCAAGCAGAATAATCTGTCGGTCTTCAGTACCGCGCAAAGAGATGAAACTCGTTACAAAAAAGACGCCAACGAACACTGCAAGGCTGAACACTGTTGTTACAGATTAAATGATAAACCTGGCTTCTTGTAAGATTTGCTTTAACATCCCACATACACATTCTTCACACATTTATGCAGCTTTAATATCCCAACTGACAAGCTACAGAATTAAAAACCAAATATCAAAATACGTTCTGAAAAATGTGCATAGAAACTGAAAAAAAAATTTCTAAGTCTTCCCCTAAACTATTTTTTCCTCGATATAAAGATACCTGCACAGCCTTTTTAAAATTTCGATTTTAAACGATGTCTGGGTGGTAGTCTTAGTCCCAACTTGCTCTAGAAAAATAGAAAGCTAATATTTACCTACAAAATAAAGGAATCCTATTTTTAAGTATTATACTTACGAGAGCTGAATTATCATCAAAATAAACAACCTTACAGCAATGAATGTCTGGAAATATGTCGCAAATATGTCTGGAAACGGAAAAACCCAGGAAGTGGAAATTGAATTCAGAAGAAAAAATAAGAAACACTAGTGAAACTAAGTTTGAACAGAAACAGTTCTAATATATTTTTTCTTTTGCAAGACATACGAAGAATGTGACGTTGAATAACTATTCTACATTAGTTTCCAGAAGTTAAGCAACAAACGGAAAACTGATGATAACTCAAAAAGTATACAAGCAAATTGGAAGAAACTTGGTGATAATATTTATTATATAATTTTTGTTCACTGAAAACCAAAGGAAAATGTTACACAGAATATTCGCATTTTGCGATAACAAACAGGAATCTAAAAATCTCCTAAATTCGGACATGCAAATTAAAGAGGGAAAAAATTGTTCAATAATGAGTTTGATTAGCAAACAATATTGGCCTGACAGCGATGTCTCATACTTTTTATTATGTTGATCACATAAAGCAGTTCAAAGACACACTAAGGTTCAGGGAGGGGGTTGAAGGCCAGCAACATGCCTGAGATTAAGGGCGGGAGAGCATGTTGGCCGTTCCATTTGAACTATAGTTTCGTCTTCAAGAAATTAGTGTACAAGGCGAGCAGTATGAGGACGGGCACTATTTGCCCGCAAAATGAAAGTATCGGCAATTGTGGCAGCATTCGGAAAGAAAATATTACCCACTATGTAAATACCTCTCAGCATTAAGAGTTTCGTGTGGCAGCACATACAGGTCTGTGCGCCCACCTAAAGCTACTCCTCCCCATACAAGAATATTACCTCCTGCATAGGTATCACTCTCCCATGATGTGTATGTATGTGATTATGGCAAAGCCTCGAGGACTATCTGCTTATGGGGGAATGGCTGCGTGGAGGTCTTTCTAAGGAAAACTGGCTCGTACACGTTACACATAGGGAAAACCACGAAAACGCCCATGCAGCCAGCCCGTTCGCGGGATTCGAACCTCACACTTTCCCATGTGTTAGAAGGAAGATATTGAGTGTTTGCTTTACTCCATAAGTAAACACGTTGAGGATCACTCTGTAAAGTTTTTAAAAAGTTTGTAAAGCTCACTGAATTTTCGAAAACTTCGGAAAATCAATTAAAAACAACTTTTGGAGTTAGCTGGAAAGCCATTTATTTTTTGAGTAGCAATGATAACGTCTTTTAAAGAGAAATCTAGGTTCGAAGAAATCCTTACTTTTCAGTATCAACTGTTTAGATTTGCACTGAAAAAGTATGCAATAAAATTGTAATATACCTATTACTCATATTCGTCCTCTAATGTGTGTATTGAAATAAATATTCTCATACCATTTGGGGTATTCTGTGGAATGCTAAAAGGAGATGATGATAGTACTACCGAGAAGGCAAAATAATGTTTTTTTTTACTTGCGCTTAATCATTATTTGTATTATAACGTATATGTAACGTCAACTCACATTCCAGATCTGGATCCAATGGAAAAGTTACGGAGGAAATGATTCTCGACCGGTTATGCTTAAAACAAGCAATACTGCTCCTTAAAACTATAATAATAAAACATGCTGCTTTTTACTACAGGGAAGGGTCATTTCCAAAAATTTCTAAAAGCACTACAAATGTCGACCGAACTAAAATATGATGGACGATAATTCGTCACCACTAAGATTTGCCGACTGAATCTCCTTCTCCCCAGTCGCCCTTTATGCGGAGAGAATATTATTGCTATTCATCACGCAACTTTATCTTATATAATTCATGCTGGCAAAGTCCTGCTCGAAAATCCCTCTCAGGATTAATCCGAGATACACTAGGCACAGACGCCTACCTAGCGAAAGGCGTTCGCCTGAATGGACAGGCATTAGACTTCAATACACTAGCATGTACTACCGACTGAATAAATCTGAAGCGATTAATTTACCAATTTCAGACAATTACTTCAAAACGTTGAATCAATCCTTGCATTTCCTATTGAAGATTTCTTTGGCCGCATAGTTTAAAAGTAGCTGAGAGAAGTCATTTTTCTCAGCTGCTGAAATTAATAGTGCACCAGTGATCGAGCGGCTCGCTAACCGAACAGACCGGCTGCATTAATGCTTCCGAGCTTTTCGTTATGTGAAACGTGAATATAAGCCACTTTTACTCAAAACGTGAAGTACTAGCAGTGCCCGAGATGTTCGTATTTTCCTCATGTTTACGTAAATATGAGCCATTTATCCTTAAAAAGTTCGCCATGGAAGTATCCTTTCCTTTAAGCCTATAGTCAGTCAAGATGCTTTCTGTAACACACACAGGCGATTCACACCATATTACTTGAAGAATACTTTTAACCAAAATTGAAAGTACGGTAGGTATCGTACTTTAAATTTTTGCCAAATCGTCGCAGCGTGGAGATGCAATTATTATATCGCGAGGACGAATCTTTTCTTATTATTCCATGACTTTGTGCTAAGTACCTATTAAACTTCATTGGATTTAAAATTAATTAAGTTATTTAAGATTAAGTGGAGCATTATTAATATCGGATTCAATAATGCTTTACTTAACTTTATATTACTGCTCTTTTAATTTTTCTCGCCAGGGTATTTTAAGTCAGAACTGGATTTATCAGATACTGATTTGGATTTACTATCTATCTGCCTGTATTTTTAAGGTTATCTTTCAATGGGACCAGAAAATTTACTCGCCAAATCTTTTTCATCATAATGCTCCACACCTCAAAATTGTGTTAGCAAATGGAAAAACAATGAAATACCAAAAATTATTTACTGGCCACCACCGAACTTTAATCCTACTGAAATACAGGGCTATTTATAGATCAAGAACTTGCTACATCAAAAATTATCTCAACAAATACAGTACTGGAAGCAACACAAATCAAGAAAAAAATCCAAGAAAAAATTATTAATCCCCTCAACACTCGACAGATTCAAAGCTGTGATTAGAGTAAACTGATTACATATAATATACTGATATTTTAATAATACAGTATTGATAGCTCACCAGTTAATTACGCTACTGCTATTTAAATTAAATGAATAAATCTGTTTTTAATAGGTTAAGTATGTATGCTTATTTGCTCCTGGGATAACACCAGCAATGGATGAGAAAAATTGACTTCGTCCTAATACTCCTGCACATTATTAGAACCTACGCAAAATTTACTATCTGCATGAATTAAAAAAAAAGCATGTTTTTGAAATCTAGACACATTACTCATTAGTGTTTGGAAACCTCAGTTTTAATATATACAATAAAAGGAAACATAATGCAGTAGTCTGAAAAGTCTATGTCAATTATTCTTATGAAAAAGCACGTACTTAAGGATATAGACTAAGAACGCAATTATTTATAGCCTTTCGATCTAGAGAATTTCAGAATTTCAAAGGTTTGCTTTGGTTTATTTAATTACGGCAAAGCATTAGAGGGCTATCTGCCTAAGGGAAGGGATGCATTTGTGGAGGGCTTTCTAAGGGAAACTGGCTCGTATACACATTACACATAAGGAAAACCACCAATGCAGCCACCCCCTTCACCGTCATTCGAGCCGCAGTCCGATCTACCAGTGTTCAAGGACTTTATCGCTCGGCCGCTAGTATGCATTTCTTTCAAAGGCGTGTTATATAAAGCCTTCTTATTTCCGATCTCTAACACAGTCATTTACCCTTAAAAATAAACACTGAGAAAGTGATACGTGTTTAATTAACTCTGAAATAAATTTACACGTTCTTGAAACATGGTAGAAACTTGTAAATCATCTGGTAAAACCACAACAGAAAGTACTCGGAATACTCACTACAATAATTTTACAATGAATAAAATTAAAATCTGGCTCTATATGCATGGCATTTTAAATATTCCAATAGCGGGTTCTAGCAACACCGTCTCGCAGATATCCGTTTTCTACTGACATATACAGTTCTTTATTGTCTTTATAAATAACTTAAAACAAAGAAATAAGGCAGAATGTTTATATAACACAATTCCAGTATAAAACTGTAATTTGAAATAACAATTTACTACACAAATATTTGTGCCAGAAGCACTGAAGTTTTGGAGTATTAAATGTGAAAAGTCTAATTTTAATTATGTTTCCGACGAAAGTTCAATCAAACTGCTCAACAAATTTATATTGATAAAAAATGTTTTGCACAATTTGCACTAAATAAATGTTAAGGAATGATTACTTGTTAACATCTGATAATTTGTAATACTTATTTCATTTAACACAAACAATTATTTTAAAAATATTTAAGAGTATATTTCGATTGCTGGCAAAAAATTGTATACTATTTGTTTAATTTATTTAAATTTAGTTTATTAATTAATTAGAATTATTTATTAATTAAAATCATCCATGTTTTCACTGCAATGTTTTATTCACTTGAGAAAAAATTTTCAGTGCCATTTTGACGAGATTATTCGGTTTGAAAGGAAATAGTTAAACGAGAACAATGGAAAAGAAGTAAAAGTCTGTTTAAATTCCATTAAAATAATAATAATAATAAATTATGCAAACAAATGTTAAATTCATTCTGAAATTTACAAAATGGGTATGAAATACGAAATGAATGAAATAATATAAAATTGCATGCGTATATCTCTTGACTTCCCTTAGCTTGAAAAATTTCATCAGTTTACTCGAAAGAAATTTTGGTTAGTTTTTTCAAATACATTGTAAGAGAAAATTACAGATCAGTATTTATTAATCATCTTTCATTTCCTGTACCTTTCAGTGTAATTAAAATATCTAACAAAACACCTTTTCTCGCAATAAAACATAAGATTTGATTTTTAAAATTTCATTTACTATAAATTATAAATCGTGAATACTGAATGAAGTAAATAGTAATAAGCAGGAGTAACTAAATAAACACGCAGCCATAAGTAGCCGGTCTTCTGCTGTGACATCACGCTGCCGTGCTCAGGCCTTGTATCTATCTAGAAGGTGTTGGCTCTAGGCGCTAGACACCGAAAGCGGTAATCTGTTTATTACAGAGGCACCTAATAGGTGGGTCAACGTTCACTCCTACGAAGGGACGGCCAAATTACAAAATTCTCCAGGATTCGAACCCGAGCCCTTCCGTACGACAATCAGAGTCACTAATACTTTCCCTTCTGGACGGCCTATATGACAGATTGAATCTAAAAAAAAATATGCGCTTACAAATAAAATGTATTCTGCATCGAAAGTGAAGAAAAAAGGTGCTCCCCCTTTTATCTTTTTCTTCAGAAAACGATTCTCTTGCTTCTTCTGCTCTTCAAAAATTGCGGAAACACTTTTAATGATTAATGAGAAAAGCATTTTAATCAACTCCATGCTGAGCGCCTTTTGCTTTAAAAAAATTTATAAGTACTGGATTAAAAAAAAGAGGTCTTTACACTCCAAGAACGGTAAAAGTGGTTTAGAAAGACTATAAAATAAAAATGCTACTGTTTTTATGAAAAAATACAATGAAACCACGACTTTTTCTCCCTTGTGATACTATCACACAGTAATTTTGCGCATAATAATTAACTGTTTGGGATAATAAAAGTTTTAATAATACACTTCTACTCAAAACATGAGCAACAAAGGCAAAATACGGAATGGAACAAAAAAAATATTCAATGGATACACGAGCAGTTGATTCAAGAGATTAGATGTGGTATTACTGGACCACAAAGTGAAGACACAACAAAAATACATGCAATACGATCAAGAAAGACCGAATGGGTCGGAAGTATGTGCAATGGAAACATCACGCTAGTAAATAGCATGATACCCTCTAAGCTGAACTGCATACTCGACAACGGTGAGGCAAGCTGACAGTAGTGTCCTTGATCGTTTGTTGCGGCAGGAGCGCTCACTCGTGTAATAATGTATGTCGGAGCTCGTGGAGGGTGCCTGGCGGCACACGGCGACCTGCTATCCGTCAACTCAACATGTTCCACAAATCCTTCATGGGATTCAGGTCTGATGATCTAGCAGGCCACGGCAGATGGAGAATGGTTTCACTTAAGTCCGCACCATTCGAGCTCTATGAGGGGAGGAGTTCGTTCATAAATATCGCGTCGAGTGCCAATTATAGCGACAAAAGGACGCACAAAAGGGTGTAGAATTTCATCGCGATATTAGAGGGTATGACGGAACCACCAGGAATCACAGAGAAGTCGGTGAAGCCGTTCGTTGCTATCCCAGCCCATACAAGTACGACTTCTCCTTTATAATGGTCTCTTTCGACGACGTTTGGCTCCCGATAGTGTGTCTGGTTCTCGCCATATCGTTGTCCTTCGGAAATCGTTCTGGATATTAAATCGAGACTCATCCGTAAAGAGTACACGACACCACTGCTCTGGCGTTCATCTACATGTTCACGAGCCCAATTTAACAGCGCTCGGATGTGGACAAAGGAATAGAAATCACAAACCACAGGCTGTCGGGCGTACAGTCCAACTTCATACAGTCAACCCGAAACAGTTTGGCGGGATATGGGCCATGCTGCAGCAGCAGAGATGCGCGACGCCAGGTGTCGTGTTGTTAGCGATCTACGGCGTCTTGCACATAGTAACAGGAAGTCATCGTCTACCTGTGTGGTCATCCTCCACCGTCCAGACTCCGTCTTTTACAAAACTTTTGTTTCTTTTGGAAACGATTTCACAGTCTAATGATACTACCATGCTCATTCAACTATCTCACAACAGCGGATTGTCAACATCCAGGCAGCCCTCCTACGCATTTCATCGTGCAAACGGTTCTGCGGCTCATGCTTTCCGCTTTAACTATCTCAGATTACACGGATCTGCCCCTGCTTGCGAACTGACGCATAGGCCGGGCATGCCCGTTTTTAAGTCGTTGTGGTGTGATTGAGGGACTGCGTTTTATGCTAATTTAAGTTCACTATTTGCATTCCGCGATGCAGCCTCAACCTCGTATGTAAACTGTTCGTTTTAATTCCTCTTTTTACATTCGTACCTTTTCTTTTAGTTACTTATTTTTGTTTATGTATTTTATGGAAAATCTTCATTAACCTTATACTTTTGAAATGGACAACGAATATTTATAAGATATGTTGAAAAAGTTTTTAAACTTTTTAAAGGTATTTCTCCCGTTTTCTTAGCACGCCTTCGTGGGGTAGTGGTCAGCATTCTCGGGGCGTATTCGAGAAGTCCGTGGTTCGTTTCCCGGCGAGGGCATTGCTCATTTTTCAGGTCTCCTGCTTCTAAATAACTTTATGTCTCTACAACTTTTTAACAGTATGTCAGTGCGATTTCACAGCGATGTCTGGTAAGCTGTAATGTACGCCAGTGACTTTGAGTACTATTTAAATTATCATCAGACATCGTACTATGTTGGTTTGTTTAAGTCCTTGATGTGCCTATTTTACGATTTTCAAAATGACTTACCATTTCATGAACACCATATTAAAAGAAAACGCGGGTTAAATATGGAAATTTAAAATGACTCATTAAATGTTAAACAAGTTTATGATGATCACGGCTATGTACTATAAGTGGTATTGTAACGATCTCGAGAGCTAATCAAATGCTCCATTTACAAAGCAGTTCGAATATCAGAATATGTCACAGGGGAGTTCTTGTGCAACAGCGGTATGACATTCGACTGAAATATAACGGATCGAATCCCAAGGTCATTACCATCTTCAAGGGCATACGAAACTCGTGCGCTGCTGCACTTTTCATTGGTGCTAATGGATGGCGAAACGAGCAAGCAACTACATACTAAGCAGCACCAAGCGAGCATACCACCACGTGATCGCCACAGTATCATGAGTGGTTTAAGTGATTCAATTTCGGTTTGGTTTATTTCATTATGGCAAAGCATGCAAGAACTGTCTGCCTATTAAGATTCAAAGACGGCTGAAAAATCAGTAGATGACGATTTCCGTTTACGTTGCCCACTGACATCAATCGACAAAGCTAATACAGCAACGCTTTGTGAAACTATTCATTTAAATCGTCGACAAACTATACGAGAAATCGTTGAAAAGAATGATTTCGAGGTTTATCCAATGTGTAACGTAAATACGAGCCAGTTTCCCTTAGAAAGGTCCTTCAAGAAAGCATCCCTCCACTTACGCAGATAGCCCTAGTGGGCTTTGCCATAATGAAATAAACCAAACCATTTTTTGGTAAACTAATGCTCTATTGTGCAACTGTATCTACTGAACTCTAAACAATGACTCACTGATATTTGCAAAATTATTTAGCAAAATTTAAAGAAAGCAATATGTTAAAATTTAAGGAATTTAGGAATAGAAAAATTTAAGGAAAGCAGTATGTTGGAAGCATAAAATGTCGCATGAGAGGAGAAAATCTCTAATTTTGCGTTGAGGGAAAATTTAAAAACAAAATTTAAGGGGGAAGAAATTAACGTGCGTTCTTCATCGAATTCGAAAAACTAGATTAAGACTTTTCTCATCAAGAGCACAAAAATAAATTTTTAAATTGATTCTGGGCGCAAGACTGGTGAAAATAAATTCCACCTTATGGTCACATGCAACGAATCGCACTGCGAGATAGATTTGATTGCAGGAACTTATCGAAAAAGTGACCAATATTCCTACGTAAAATATGTTTCCTAAATTCTTGAAGTTTTAAGTTATGTCCGCAGCAAAAACTCGAAAACTGTATCCAGTTATTAACTTTATTATATTTATTATAGCACTTTCCAATAAGAAAAAAATAAAACATATAAAATAAATCATGTAAAGAAGACATGCAATCATAAAAAAATTATAATGCACCGCAAATCATCACACACCACACATAATGTATGTCACGGAAATGAAGAAGATAAGTGTTGAAGCATAAAGAAATAGGTGCAGACGTGACCGAATTAAATTATTCCTTTGTATGCTAGTTGACAAATATTTTAGTTATCCAACACAAATAAATTGAGAGCAATAACTGCGCCTGTACTAGAATTTTTCACAATTTTGAAGAGAACATGAAGCAACGTGTTGACAGAAACGAAGCGGAAAACTAAATGTGACGTGTTGCAAGCTGAAATCTTAGCTCAAAAGATTATTACGATTCTGAAATCTTCCTACTGGCTGTTAAGAGTTTCTGTATTGACTGTACGAGTTTCCGTTTACAAACCACCTGCGTCACCAGCATTATGTAACAGTCATATAACCTGGGTTGAACTTTAAAATGATGGTTTAAAGCGATTTATTATAAACATATACTATTTTTAGAATGGCAAGGGGAAATATCCAATTTAAAACAGAGAGTTAAGGGACTATCACAAATTCAAATTACTATTTCGATTTATATGTTTTTTATCTTACGTATGCTCATGTTACACGCTAACAGAAAAGATTCCTTCACCACGAGAGATGTAGGTTTTCGTAGCAGTAACTGCATTTCCTGATTACCTTATCTTCCGGAGATAATGTAATTGAAACAAAGGATATTTTACAATACTATAAATTATTTGTAACACAAATGATATGGAAACTCAAAAATAAACACAAACATTTTATTTTTAACACAGTACCATAAATTATATTATATCTAAAAGTTCCATGCAAATTTTGAATTTCCTTACCTACTAAGCCATTTTTTTACTCACTTAAAAATAAACTTTAATAGTTTCTTAGAACGGCTAGTACACAAGGTAGATTAAATAGCTACGTTTCTGCATAAATTATTTACAACTCTTTTACATCTCAACAAAATTTTAATGAAAAATGAAGTTCACACAATATTCCTACGAAATCAGCTTGCTTCTGCAGTCGTCTATCATTTCAGAAACATACTTGGCAATGTATTCAATTGAATGGGAAGCTATGCAACGACTTTGATTAAATCGGACATGATTTCCCAACAGTGACATTTTCGTATATCCGTTCAAAATTGCAGTATGTTAGTTAGTTCATTCACCCAGTTACATCTGGGTGACTTTTCCCTTTAAAAGCTTTTCATGAATCAGTCAGCAGTACTGGGCAGATATCCAGATTCTTTGACCCCTAGAGAGCAATGTGATTTATTTCCTCACAAATGAAATGAAAATACATTTTGTAACACTTTGCTGATCGTTACGCATAAAAATATAAAATAGAATTCACTTCACAAAAGAGAACGAATCCTAAAAAAACATCACTGCGAAAAGAAAAATCGATTAATCATTTACAAATAAAATAAATTGAGTACCATATTAATTCTAGGAGAGCATTAGCATTACAATTTGAAATAACAGCCGATATAATTCGATTAATATTATGGATATCAAGCTAATTCGACGAAATTTCTTAGAATATATAATAATGGAAACACTGAAAACTAACGATATATCTTTCATACAGTAATTTACAGAATGATGTATGTTGTTATTAAGTTAACGCAAATCCATTCATAAACAGTTACGTTCAGTTTCACGAGAAAAAAATTAATTTATTATCAGATCAGTAGAAAAAGAGGCCGTAAGAGGGGCAAAGCATAAACAAACGAATGCGCAATTTTATGCAAAAATCTGATATTGGTAACTAAGAAAAATGAGTCGTATTTAGCGTATTCCTTCTCTCAAAATTATTTATATATAAAATCGACGCTATAGCCGGTATATCTTGTGCGACTGCATCGGGCGGCAAAATTTTTAGAATGCAGAGAAGGCACTAGACAGTAGAAATTATAGAAACAAAATTTTACAATTTACGGAGGCAACGGGTAGCAAAATTTAGGACCCGCAGAGTTTTCACCAGACGACAAAGTGTCTAGCACCGGCCCTGCTTATATATGAGCAATAACAGGGAAGTAAATGAACAAGCACAAAGTCGAGTGACAGGCCTCAGGAATGTCTTCATAATGGGACCTTCGAAGATGCAAAGGAGGTTCGGAGAACTATATTATAGCGCATTTACACGCTGCTATCTATCCAAAAACTTCAAAAAACAGCCACAAAAGAAATGGCTGTGACACAACTGCATCTCTCGCGCAAATCCAAGCCATCTTTTCTGTTTTCCCGCGCTGTTCTATCTATCTCCGGAGAAAGAAATCTAAAATGATACTATTTTAAAAATCCCCCGTTCCCAGACATAAGCGATCTTTCGTCAGAAGGGAACAATGTACACCTTTATAAAAAAAAAAAAAAGAAGAAGAAGAAGAGAAAATTCTGGAAACAGAAGGAAACGTACGATACCTTCAAGTCCATGCTGTCTTACACTGGACGGGAATGAAGAAAAGGATTTTCCTGTGAATTAAATTACCAAGAGATGTCAACAAAATTTTTGATTCGAAAGCAAAACTTTAGTTAATCTGAACTTCGAAATCGGAACGCAATGCATAAAATGCTTCGAGATTTCCTAACAAGATAAGCAATTCGTAAAGCAAAACGCAACAGCAGACGTTACACGTTTATCCCTTAAATGCGCAAGGGGGGGGGGAGAAGAAATAAAATAATGGCGAAAGGATGCAAGAAATGAAATATCTCGAGAAGTGCGAGACAAGTTTTCAGATTCAAGGCATCGTATCCTATCATTTTAGAAAAAAAGTATTACAAATGAAACCAGCTGCTATTTGGAAAAGCACTGCCATTCTGGACGAGGGCCCACAGCGATAAATGTTTCAGGCTAACACAAACCGAAAATTGCTTTAAAATTTTTCCTTCACTTCTTCAGATTTCACCGCAACCATACACTGTGCAGGAAAAAATAAATAAAGCAGCATATGAAAAATACTCGCGCTAAATTTGACTTTCTGGCTTTTTTCCAGGCAAGTTGGGAGAGCTGGAAATGTTTGCATCATTATTACCTTAAAGCTCTACCAGGAAATAGATGGAAAGAAAACGGGAGGAAAGCACGAGTAAAAATGGAGAGAGGGAAAAAATATTAAATACTACCCACGGAACAGAGAGGTTGTCTGGACCGCTCTTTTATTACCGTTCATTAGTAAGCTATTTCCCGGCTTGTAATGTAAAATATTGTAAGCTAGACGGAAAATTACTTTCGCTTCTCACATGCCTCCCTTTAATATCAAGAATTTTTTTTTCAACTAATGGGAGTTGCCATGGTGAACAATAATGTCAGAGGAGGAAGGAAGAGTTGCTGGAGCATTTTCAATCAGTAACCGAGAAGATTGTCCGCAAATCTGCACCTGAAGTTTCCAGAATGAGGAAAACATGAAGAAATATTAAACAGTAGTCAAACAGAAATTCTAGCGCTTTAGAAGCGAGTATTCACTATATGAAGCCTCATTACTGATTTATTGGGATACGGCGCAGATCTTCAAACACAATGCAAATCATGTTTACGTTTCTACGTGAAATCTTTGCTTACGAGATTACATTTTCTTTATCAAACTTGATACTTCGTTTGATTAATAGATATATGCAACAAGATAGCACCATAAAAGTAGGCTCAGTATTTCTAAATATGAAGTCTAAATTAAAACGAAGGTAAGAATACTACAAAGAAAAACCAATTTTAGCTCCATAATTGAATACAGCGGCACAGCGCTACGCTCCTTAATTAACAGTGTGGGAAAACTCTCCAGCAACAAATAGGAGAGAGGACAATCCGTTTACGTTTCGGGCCCGTATTTTGATACATCTATAATTTATAAAAACAATTCCGCTTAGTTACTTTGACAATTATTAGAAAACAAGTGCTCTTCCATTAATTTATGCCAAATATCAGTCTCTAGTTTATCGAAATAAAATTACATAAATTCTGGTAATTCATCTAATGCGATAATGTTAGTAAAGTTTCCATTTTTTATTGAATGTGACACAATAATTAATTACTCTTCCCTCATTGAACCCCAAGAAGAGTAAAATATAATGTAATTAGATTTTGTCCACCTTGTCCATGACAAACGACAAATGAGGTGGTAAGAGATGGGAAGCTCTTGGGGATGCAAAACTTCATTATTCTTTGGAATATATGGAGATTAAATAGCCATATTTAAGCAATAAACAGGAAATAAAATTATTGCAGTTCTTTGTAATGCTGATGATCGCACTAGCACATATTTTTAAAACAGGAGGAGCATTAATTTCTTAATATCCTTTCATCCGAAACAGGCTTTGACAGCTGAGACAGAAATTAAAATTCATGTGAGACATTTGACTCAAGATTAATAACTTCTATTAAAAAAAAGAAAAAGATAAACACACGAGAATAATTTATTTTCAATCAATACAATTGATAGGGAAGACGGAATTTAGCATCACTGTACTTATTATTTTCTTAATACGACATCATTTACATTTTTCACAAAATTCAAACATCTCACGAACAGATTGTAACTTATTTGTATTTTTGTTTTAAACTCATTATCAAATATTAAACTATTTGTGTTTTATTTATAAGTTATTTATTTCAAAGACACGCAGATGTTTATAGTTTTCTGAGCGAATTTGTGTTTTTTATATTATTATCAAGTATCGCAAATGACTTGCAAAACTGATTTATTTTGTATATAGTTTATGCGT
>KK115932.1:169308-221890 GCA_000611955.2 Stegodyphus mimosarum | reverse complement strand
ACTTTGTGCATATCATGTGCTATGGACCTCGAGCAAAAAATTTATGTAAGCCAAGATTTACGGAAACAACCACCTTCTCGAAACTGACAGAACCTGCACAATTCACAGAAAAGCCACTTTTTTTTCTCTTTAATAAACATGAAGTTTACTGGACCCCAAATCCGCCAATAACCTACGTACGCAAATGCTTTTGTGACGAGTGTTCAGTCAGCTCCCTTTGAGTCTTTATAACACTGTTAATTTTATAAGAACTACACTGCTTAATTAAAGCGTGCTGTCCAGATGGTACAGAGGTTTGGAGAGCCGGTTTCGATACCAGAAGGCTCGGGTTCGAATGCCGGAGAAGGCATGTCTGTTTCCTCATAGGAGGTAACGGTAGTCGCCTATTACATAATAAAATAACCACCACTTCTGGCCTTAGTAACGGTGAAAGCCTAAAAAAATGGCTAGTGCCCGCCATAAAAAAAATTGTTTTCTAGTGCTCTGATGTTCGGAGTTTCTGATTTTCATAAACTAATTTTGGACTAATAATTGATTCATAATCTTTTCCAGCTCATTTTAATACCTTCCACACTAATTAAGCTGCTTGCTTTCACTGCCTTCTAACTGTCGGATGCATGGTAATAATTAAGGAACACTAGAAATTTAATACAAAACTATTTAAAACTTATAACATTTCTATTCCTTAAATAGCAGAAATTTCAAAACAATGATCAGCTTCCTCCTCCTCGAAGGTTTATGTATATAGAAGACGGAATAGTTTTCTACCAATCTATGAATCGCTGAAAAATTTATTTTCGTCCTCGGGATATTTCAGATATATTTAAGAAATACCGGGAAGCAACGGAATGGCACAGAGTTAAAAAAAACATTAGATTAAATTGTTCTTCAGTAAATTACTGACATCGTTGGATTAAATCTTAGCAATCTGTACCTAAAGTCAATATTATATAGAAAGTTTAATAGGCATCTAGCAACTTTCAGAATTATTCAGTCAAGTCATATTTTGAGTCCAAGCTCTCTCTGTACAAGTAGTTCCATTTCAAAAGCAAAAATATTAGCATCAAAATTTCACCACGTATTTCAGATTTAAAGAACACTCACTAAGCATTCTTTAAAAATAAAATACGTATTCTACATGCACTCGCAAAGTACTCAGTGCGATAAAATGAAACTTCAATATTAAATCTTTTACAATACAAAACACTTCGATTATAAAAATTATGTTATTTTCTAAACCAATAATAGTTACACAGCTTTAACCGGTAGCTAGGAAAAGCAGAATTTCTTACAGCGAAGAGCGAAATCATACAATTTTCCCTTTTTTTTAGGGGGGGGAGGAGAATCCACTGTCCTTGATAATCTCTATTGAACTAAGCGATGAAAGCAGCAGAAAGAAAACTGAAAAGCGGTTTCTTGACAAAAGATTGGCTTTTAATACCAACAAATACATTTCAGAAGCTTAGAAATCCATCTTACAAATAAATAGTTCTAATGGATAAACTGATTCCTTTCTATTTTATTTTGATTTATCCTTCATATTAAAAGGCCATGGAATTTCCAAAAAGAATCCGAACATTTAGATATTATTCAATTTGTAGTATATACGATTTTTGACGGTTTTATTTTAAATAAGCTGATCAGCTTATTTAAAATAAAAACGTCAGCTTATTTAAAATAAAACCGTCAAAAATCATTCGTGATGAATCAATCTACCACGATTTTCTATGTAAGAATAATAGATTGTTTAGACGCTGTCCTACACTGAAATTATGTAAATTTAAGCATTGAAATATGCTTTGTGTTTAAGGATATTTAATAAATAATTTCAGAATTATATTTACTTGTAAAAGTGTGATATCTGTTTTGCATTGAAAGGTACAACGTTTAGAAGACTTCACTAACACTGACGATGAAGTTAACGTCGATTTTTCAGAATCATGGAAGTTTGGTCTAATTATCGATACCTCTGTTAGGAGCCAAAATATCGAATTTCTTGAACAGTGCCCACCCGCTTCGATTACCTCATATTACAAACTGCGGTTTGCGGGTGCAGTCAGTCTTCGCTGAATGAATACAAAACGTTTGAAAATAATGCCAGCTGATTTCTTTTATTTCACTAACACTCTCCTAGTATTTTGAAACAGCTTTGATCTCAGAGTTTTTGAGCTGATTTGTTGTGCTTTCTAACGAGAAAGTTGATTCTGTTTATGCTCTTATTAGGAAATTTTTGAAACAAGGAAATCGAATAAATGGGCAAGGCCCTCGCCGGGACTCGAAACTCGGACCTCTCGAATACGAGCCGAGTATGCTGATCATTACACCACGAAGGCATGCTAAGAAAGCGGGATAAATACCTGATAAGGTTTATTTCGATTACGGCAAAGCACAAGGGCGATATCTAAGATATGAAATGCCTTCATGAAGCATTTAACGCAGTTTTGTCCTAGTTGAACAATTAAAAAATGCACTTCAAAATTTTAACCAACAAAATATCTAAACTGGAAAAACAGGTATGTTTCCTTCATATGACTCAAAATATGATACCTACCGCTACATTTGCAATTAGTTTTACGGTTAAGAAACTATTCAGCATAAACTACAAAGCATTATTTGTGAATTTAAATCCGATTTCACAAGCGTTTAAGCAAAAAAAAAAAAACTTTTGATCACCTTATAATTTTACGCGATCATAATTTTAATTCAAAGAATATTTAAATAAAGCCTTTTTAAATAGTGCCATGGACGAAGATGACAGCCGTGACAATCTTCAAAATGTTATCATCATATAGGTTCGGTCTCTTAAACAAGACCCCGATTTTCAGCAATTCATCAAGGATGACGGAACAATAAAAAAATGTGCGCAGTTGTCAGATCTTTGACCGGGAAGTTATCCCAGCTTCTGTAGGCTTTCCTACCCTCTTTGTCAATTTTCAATTCTCTGTGATGGGCAGCTCTGACAATGGTTTAAGTTATAAGTCGATCTCCATTGATGTTATGGAGCTGGTGCTTTATTGGAAATAAAAGTTCCTTCAATCTGTATTTGGCCATGGCATTTGCGTCCGAAAGGGTGATATTTACATTATTATTACTGTTGAGATTTTAAGCCTCTTTTGCCAGTTTATCTGCGTTCTCGTTACCTATGATGTTAACGTGCGATGGCAACCACTGAAGAATGCAGACCTTATTTAACTTTTGAAGCTCGTTTAGGCGAAAGTGGATCCCATTGGTGATCTGGGAGCTTCCATCCAGGACTTGCAGGATCCAGGATTTTGTTGCCTATGAATCACAGAAGACACAGATTCCTTTTACTTGCTCAGAAATGGGAAGGAATCTATACATGCCAAGTGCCTCCGCTATTTCCGGAAGCTCGCAAGTGAAATTAGACTACGGCTACAGCGCCGATTTTGTGCTGATAAGTAATATATCCTGGGGTAGTCAGAAATACTCCAGAACCTCCATTACCGATCGTCTCATTTGATAAACTATCTCTATAGCGTGTACAAAGTCCTTTTTATGGATAGCGTTCAACGGTTCTGCTCTTTTTCGTTTTAATGATATGAATCAATTTCTTTTTATTGCAGGGCTCTAGCAGATTGAGTACTATTTTAGAGTTTATAGGAAGCCAGGAAGGAAACGTTGGCTATTGGAAGATGGAAAATTTGTTGTGATCGAGGCCGAAAACAACTCTAATATCTTTGTCAATTTTGCATAGGAGATGACCTTTTCTGTCTAGTGCTGCCACTATAATTTTCAAATGCTTTCTTTGCGATGTGTTCTGGTACACGGCTTCTTGCCTTCTTTGTAAATTTTATTACATTGTATTGTCTCCTTTTTCCGAGGCCAAATTCCTGAATTACGTTTATATTATTGGTGGAATATACTCCACCGGTAATGATTTTTGAGGCCTTTGGACACTTTCTAATTTTCCCAAGACAGTTCTGGAAGCATGAGCCCAAATAGGAGAAGCATATTCCATGACTGGTCTAATTAGTCACATATATGTTGTTCTAAGTGTCCCGCGAAAAGCTTCCCACTTTGTTCCGCAAAGACTTTTAAAGATTCTTTGTCTTTTCAAAGTTCAGTCAACATAATGAATCTCAATTCTGCATCTAAGGTGATTCCCAAAAGCTCAATCAACATAATGAATCTCAATTCTGCATCTAAGGTGATTCCCAAGTATTTTGTGCATGATGTCTTCATGAACAAAATACTCGGGATGCATTTGCCTCCAACGTACAATTTTGGATTCATTAGATCTCGATGTTTCCTATCTGTTGAAAAGACACAGACAGTAGATTTTTCAGCATTGATCTAGAGTTTAAGCTCTGCGTCCACCTTACGATCCCATTTAAGGATTTCTGGAGCACTGTTTCAGATTCATGAATATCCCTGCTTCAGTGGCAGATCGCAATGTCATCTGCGTGGCAGGTCACTTTAGTGTGTTTTCAAGGTTAGGGTGACTATCGTTCACATATAACAGGAAGAGAAGGGGCTCAAAACAGAACCCTGCGGAATACCTGAAAGGGTTTTCTTGCTCATAGATAAACGCCCATTGTAGTGTACTTTAATTTTTCTGTCCCTTAAGAAATCATTTATCCAGATAAGGTCATTTTCTCCAATACTATAATGATGTATAAGTTTTATGAGTTTCTGTCTCCAGATTCTATCAAATGCAGAAGACATATCAAGAAAAATAGCAGTGGTCTCTTTTGGTAGTCGTTCTTGGAAACCATCGATGATAGAGTGACAGAGATAGAATAATTGGTCTTCAATGGAATGTTGTTTTCTGTAGGCTGTCTGACAGAAATTTATGTTCTTGCTTTTTATGAGCACCTCAATAATTCTGGAATGAATAATTCGTCCGTCAACTTGCACAGTATGCTTGTGAGGGCGATAAGCTTCATGCATTCCGTGACTGATTTATTTGGTTTAAGTAAAGGCAGAGGAATAGAAATATTCCATGACAGAAATATTCCATAAATATTCCAAGCTGGCAAGCTTGACAGCTTGCCAGCTTTCAATGATGTGTTAAAGATGGTCAACAAGCATTGTTGCGCTTTTTGACCAAGATTTTTAACCATTTCTCCAAACATAAGATCATTTCCTAGTGATTTATTTCCTTTAATAGCGTTGATAGCAGTATCTAATTTTTCTACAGTGGTGTCCTTTAAAAACATCTTATTGTAGTGCATCCTTATGGGTAATTATTTCACAAGACACACTGTTAAACTACATGCTACTTTATTATATACAAAAGATATCATCCTCGCTTACACACGCATCATTACAACTGCTCGTATTCCCATCTTAGTTATGGTTTTCAATAAATTCGAGCGCTTGGCCTTGCGCCAGCTTAAGTCCGATTAGGATTAAGTTTTCGATACACTAAAGTCATCATGTCTATATCCTCTTGCTTCCAGAAGCAAAACTTTCAGTGCAACCATAAGTTTAATTCAAAGCGTATTTAAATAAAAACCTTCAGCATCCACTTTAGCACATGCTTCACAAAATATACACTGCATTTCCTTCATTAATAAATTGATCTCATTTATTAAAAATGTGTTTAAAAAAACACTCATAAAATGACAAGGTAAACTGAAATTTGCTATGTTTCATGTGTTTAAAGTTATTTTTAGTCAAGTGCGAGAAATAACGTCTGCATTTATAGTAATCTCGAAGATCATTTACTTACATTATTTGACAGGAACTACAGAAGTAATAACAAAAAGCTATTTTTATACTTTCAGGTATTTCTTTGAAATAAATTTAATTGGCATACAGATCTAGACTACTCACATATTATATTTCAAATGCAGCAAATAGTAAGAATAGTTATAATGTTCGAACAAATCGCAAATTTCTCTCATGATAATGTAGTAAAACAATATAATTATCTAATTAGTTTTATCACAGTTTCTCAACTGTATATATTCTTAAATTTTTAATCTGCGTTAAGTAAAATATATATATTCAGATCGGTTTATATTCAAAAATGAAAAATAAATTTCTTTACACATATATCCTGTGATTGAATTCATATAATTAATTAAGAATTAGGCAAAACAGACTTATAATTTAAGATTGTTTCCCTACTTTTATCATTTTCATTACATTATACACAAATTGTCATATTCAGGTTGCAGCCAATGTGTGAAGATTCTTTTACTATAATTTATTTTGCACTTGCCATATACAGGGTTATTCCAAAATATCGCCAAAAACGTACAGGCAGATAGAGGTGAGCAAAAATAAACAGATTTCATAATGTAAGTTGCGTACGGAAATGGTTTGTTGAGGTGATACAAGGCCATGTTGAGCGGCAGGTATAAAAAGCTCTCTCTAGCGTAAATCGCCATTCCCCGCGCGAATTTCGAATAGCAGGAATCTCTACATGAACGCAGAGCTCGCCGACAAGCATTTTATCTACGGGGCTTCGCTTAGGAAGAGGTCACTGAAAAGAGGCACACAGAACGATTCCTAAGTACCTCCAACAAGCAGCTGCTCCGTTTCCTGTTATAGAGATCTGTTATCCCAGACTGAATCCAAATATCTTCACTCTCCAAAAATACGAGAATCTTCAATAAAAAAAAAAGAAGAAGAAATTATTACAGTGGTTAAGAGTTCTCCAATACATTTTATGAGATACCTGCTTGCAAGTTCAGCGAAAAGATTAAAATAAAAATTAGTTTCCTTAATCCGTTTTTACCTCGTATAGTTAAATTTAAAGCATGTGCCTGGGCCTAAAACGATGTCGATACTGCTAATTCAGATAATTTTGCCGACAGTTTATTACATAAAAGTGAAAAGATGTTCTCTCAACCATTTAATTAACGAACGAATAAAATTGAAAACTCAGTTTTGAACGAGACTTAAAATGATGTAGCTAAACAAAATATTTCACTTCGCTCAATAAATTAAATTTTAAACTTCCCGTGCAGTGCTTCCTAATTAAGCGCCTTAAAATAGCTTTTTGTAACAAAATGCTTACGAAGACAATTCACTGGAAATAACGAAGGGCGCAACAGCAAAAATAGGAAAATTTTCTTTACTAAGACATAACCTATTCCCGTACGAAAGAAATGCAAATAAACTTGGAAAATTCGACTGTTGAAGTTAGCCAATCTTCATTAAACTAACGTATGATAGATATCGGACATTCTGAGTGGGCATTCTCACAAATCGTAATTGCCTTATAGTTATGATTAAGCACCCCATATACAAAATGTACATGAATGCAAAAGATGTAGAATATTAAATAATATATTACACAACATAAAAATTGCGCTTTTTCCTCTACTTGGGTAATGCTTTGCATGCCTCAACTTTTTTGCTGTAAAAACATATAAGTGCGTATCCAAATATGTTCTTCGTGTTAATTTAGTGCGTGTTATTTAGTGCTCACCGCCATCTGAAAGCCATCTATGACAGCGTTCAGAGTTTCTCTGACAGGTATCACAACCAACGTTTATTTGTGCAAATTTACTGCATGCCATTTACACACACAGGACATTTAAAACCAGAGGGCAGCTGTGCAAGAATATTACAAAATAGGTGGCAAGGGCACACCACAATCTGTTTATAATACACTTTTATTGGAAGATTAAAAATGCTATGGATTTTTTCCATCATGCAATCTCTGAAAGTGCAGATATTAAGATACATACTAACTGTAATTTACAGACTTCCAAGAAACTGAATCTGTTAACTAAGCTTTCAATTACAAACAATCCCGACGAACGGGCATGCTGCAAGAAATTTTCTGCGATTTGCCTCATACGTAACGTGCATACGAGCTAATTTTCCCTATTAAATACTTCATGAAAGCATCTCTCTATAATATAAATAATCCAATTCTGTGTAAAAAATATCCAAGCATTGGAATGACCATAAATCTTTATGTGCTAAATTTTGTATATTATCTTTGAAGATCTTGAAAACAATTTCTTCAAAGGATCCATATTAAAAGAAAAATAATTCAAACATCCTGTAAGCTTAAGCTTACAAGTTATTTACAGGCTGAGTTTTATCTTAATTGCTAAGCTTCGGTCTAGCAAAACACAGAATGAAAAAAATCGATAAAGGATTAATGATAAATCCTCAGGATTTATTTTTAAGATTCATGTACTAAATTAAAGGTGCAAAATATAATGAGTTAAAACATTCGAGCCCCCCCCCAATAGAAATGACGTGATTTTTTTTGATTTTTTTTTTTTTTTTTTAATTTGAGGATACTGATTACGTCAACGCTTATTGAATTATTCTCAGAAATAAAATTACGGATGAATTATTTTACTAGTGATGAAACGAGAATTGGCTCAGCTATCCTTCCCAACAACCTACTAGCGCTTGAAATTTCTAAGACTTGATACCGAAGTATACAGTTTTTAAATCTAAGAAATAAGGAAATTCTACACTTTAAATGAAGCTAGAAACTAATACATAATTAGTTTAAATACTATATCTCAAATGTTACGCGAGTTCTATTTCGATGATTTCCGCTTCTGACAAACAGAATATGTCGAATGCTGTCATGAATAGGAACTACTATTTGCTGTAAATTGCTTTCGCCCTCAACATCAATAAATTCGTCGTTAGTATCTTTAATTACACCGCAATGTATAGGAAATATTGTCAGAATAATATCACGGAGATACAGATTTGTTTGGTGAAAAGATAATTACGCAGTCTTTCACAATTTTCTTTCTTGTTTGATATCTATGGACCAATTTCCTTTTATTCAGCAAAGGACGTTATGCAGTGGAGTTCAGAGTTCAACTAAGAAAAATCTTATTTTTAATTGCTAATCCTGGTTACGATAAAATCATTTCTGAAATCTATGACTCGGGCTACCAATCCTCTCAAACTGTTATTCTTTATGTAAAAAAAAAAAAAAAAAAAAAAAAAAAAAAAAAAAAAAAAAAAAAAAAAACCCAAAAAAAAAAAAACGATTCGCTATCAGAAATCATGATATTCATATATAAAATTGATTTTTCACGTTTTCTTCTTCCTTTAAAGCTTTCATCGACTCTATAGTATGTTAAGCTCTCACAACTTTGAAAAAGACTTTTACTCTATTATTTGAAGGGACTTTTTTTTTATTTGTTATACTTTTACTGATTACGCAATTTTTTTTTACACTCCACATTGGGATCAGCTTACTGGAAGATGCTCTATCTGGAAGTTCTTTCAGAAATGGTTTATAATCATTACTGTGAAGGCAAGGTCTATAGACAAACTGAGCATTCATTTCAAAGAAATGGCTTTGAAAAAATCCTTATAATGATTATGATTAATTCAGCAGTTCCTGTCAAGTCGTTGCTAAGTAAATGATCGCTTCGGGCAACGTCGCTTGCCTTTGTCCAGTTAACATTCGCTTCGACTTGTTAAGAAGTGGCGTGTGTTATACTTTACTTCATTCACTTCTACGGAGAAGGTCGTAGGACGTTGTACAATCTGTTTTACCGCCCACAGATGTTTTTCACTTCCGCAATAACTGAATAAGATGAGCTCACCTCCACAGAAGAACAATGACACCGCAACTTTTTTTCATTATACATAACAACAACAGGAGGTATATTTGATATCATGACTGAACCTCTCTAAGACAGCTACTTATGATTTCAGATCTTGTCTTCATAGAAGGGGTCGTTTTACAGTTAGAGAAGATGACTATATAATTGCATAATGAGTTTATCCGATTAAACATTTTTATGAACCTGTTAAAGAAAAATAATGAGGCAGGAAAGTATCATATTGGTTTATTAATACCGTTACATTAATAAAATAACGAACTGCAAAGGTAAGTAACGACTAATGGAGGAAGAAGGGAATTTATATTATACTTAATTTTCTAAATACTGTGAATGATTTTTAATATGGAAAACAAATCTTATAAATGAAGGAAAAAATCAACAAAATGTTATAT
The DNA here is from genome assembly GCA_000611955.2 of Stegodyphus mimosarum. Classification (NCBI taxonomy): domain Eukaryota; kingdom Metazoa; phylum Arthropoda; class Arachnida; order Araneae; family Eresidae; genus Stegodyphus; species Stegodyphus mimosarum. The sequence goes on along the minus strand of KK115932.1, from coordinate 211,962 downwards.
AAATTTTGTGTAGTAATCTTCAGAAACACTGGCCACCTGTTAAAATATTCTTCCAATAAATACGAAATTCGATTCTGATTTCTCTTTCATTTAACTAATTCCCTTTTCTGAAACACTCTGAACTTCAGACAAGCAAACCAACCATTTAATTACTACAAATCGCATTAAGTATTATACTTTTCTTAACAGTTCTTGTGTAACAGACAGCTGTCAGTATCATCAATTATTTTTTATTTCTATTTTACAAACATCTGAATTTAAAATTAATTACTTCAGATATAAGAAATTAATGATAACATATGACACGCATGCATGCACAGAACTGTCAGCTTTGAAATAAATGGGATCCACTACAGTAATGTCCAAAACCTAACTGAGCACTGATTTGTTATGTATCAAATGCGCAGAAAGGGAAAAAAACAATATAAACAGTTCAAGAACGTGACGAAACAGTTTAGGATTAATATACAATACCCACTGAATCAAATCTGTATAACAAATAGCACCACACTGAGAAAGGTCTAACATTAATGATTAATTATTGTTTTTAAAAAAATAATTTTGCTGTTAATTAAGAATTGTAAATGCAATGCCAGCACGTAAAATATTTTAGTTTGATAGTGAACTTAGACATTTTGATAGAAACCTTGGTATATATTTAAGATCGGATTAATTAACAATGTTTTTAAAATATTCTCCAAAGAAATAATTACTTTCTAGTTGTTGTCTACCAAGGTGATAGATAATCATTAGAGGCTTACAGATTATGATTATGACGCTAAAAAGTTATTCACAAAATACTAATGTACAATGTAAAGCGTTTTGCTTCATTGTTCGTGTTATTGCAATGCTTTAAAAATTTCAGACCTCTTAAGTTCACAATTCAACATACCGCTTGCAATTAAATGCTCAAACAGTTTCGTAAACTGAAACCTGGGGCAGGATTATTCAGATTAGAGCGAAACCGTTCACACGGACTATCTACGTCAAGAAAGAGATTCCTTCGTGGAGGACTTTTTAAGGGAACTGGCTCATATCCACGTTACACATAGGGAAAACTACAAAAGCTCCCATGCATTCACCGAAACTTTTACTAAGTCGAACTATCAGTATTCAGAGTTTTTACTGGCACCGGATAGTATTTAATTTCAAGATTAAATTTTAATGGTTATGGAAGCTAAAAGTTATTTTCAGGGGCTAAGAAAAGCTAAACTCCTTATTCAAAATTTTCTATCGATTCTCCAGCAAACTTCATTAAGTCCCTGCTATATCTAAAATATGTTATAGTCAGTCAGCAGTCCAATTTAATCATACGTGAATTTTTAACAAATTTCATGAATTATTTTACTTTTACACAATATCAGTAAACTGAAATCAGCCGGCTTAATTTATTTTTAATACAGTACAAAAAGAGCTCCAGACACTTTTCTAATAGCTTATGAAACTAAAACCTTTGTATAAATATTCATACAATGTATATAAAGTCTGCTAGGACAGTCGGGCTGCGCCCCCCCCCACATCACGTCACAATATATATATACGATTAAATGGCAAACGAAAGCTTTGAATTCAGATTTATAATAATAGCACACAGAGGTTTGTGTCAATAATACATATACTCATATGAGTACCCTTAAGCAATAATTGTATATCTCTGACATTTCGCGACTTAAGACTATAGTAAGAATGGCATTCAGATATTGTTTAACACGCAAAGCGCATGTTGCGTTTGAAAACGTTTCAAAAGAGCTGAACTGAAGAACTTATCAACGAATTCATAACACTGGCTCCACAATGGCAATACCCTAAAGCAGCTAGTCCTAAGCATACCAGTTACGTATCTATGCACAATTAGGATTATATATGTTCATAATCTAACTGTAGTGCAGTTCGCTTTTAGTTCTTATATTTAATATCCGATCAAATAATAAGCGCATTTATACAGAACATGTTGGATTCATTTACGTATTTCTAACTTGTCGTTCATGTTCTACATAATGAATTCATAAAAAATGAAGCTCATTAAAAGGTAATCATAAAAAGGTTAAAAAGTTCTTACCGTTCGAGGGCTGGAAATATTGTTTTCCCCCCTTCTATGAGAAGAGGCAGTCTTTTTTCAAATAAAGGTAATTTCCAGCGGTCTTCACACAGCTAATTAACATCAACTAGTTTATCAAAACTGAAATTTAGCGTGATCTTGAGTAAGAAACATCAATTACAATTACTTGGGCTTCGAAAATTGCTTCCCTTGAATTATAGAGGTTATTTTCAATAATTTTGTCCGCTATACTCACTAGGATGTACATTATGCTGTTTTAATTTCGGAATAAACATACAGAAAAAAATTATTCGAGAGAAAAGACTTAAATTAGAAGTTTTGGAGCAATTTTAAGTAGAGTTTGAAAAATGCAGTTTTGATAAAATTTTACTTTTTAACAAAACTTACTTAAAAAGTAAAATTTTTGAAAAAAGTACATTAAAAATGCCCCAAAAGCGTGATTTAATGGTATAAACAATCTAATTTACTTGAAAAATTTTCTTAAAAAAACACAGATTAAGGTTACTCACATAAGAGTGGGGGAAAAAAATGTTTACAGATTAATACGTAAACACAGGAAGAAAAGGTTGCATGCATCGTAATCTGTATACATGCAAAATTTTTTCACTTAATGAATATTAAAAAGGCCCCGCAAGGGAATAAAGGACTCTTATATAAACAATTCTTCTGCGTTAACAAATTCGTTGTTTCCTTTACCTACGAATCTCAAAAGTAAAGCATCTAACTCCCAGTAGACTCCAGAGCTTAAAAATATTTTCACTGAGAACACTGCGCCTAAAATTATAAGAGTACACCTACGCAATATTAAATTACATGGTAAGTTGATGCCTAAACCTATATTAATATATTCAATCATATTCCGTTTATTAGGTCCGTTACGTATGCGCTTCCTAATGCGCAGATTTACCGCGTACCCACTTAATGCAGTTTTACAAAAAGCACGAATAAATACTTAGGAAGTGATTTTCGCAAAATAGTTCAAGATTTACCATTTTTAACTAATATTTGCCCGCTTACATTTTCCTGCATTCGATTTAGGAGTTTCTGATACACGAAAATAACGCCAATGTATGTCCAGGTACGAAAACATACTGTTTAAGTAAAAGGAATATTATAGAAATTAATAACTCTGACTACAGTAGTACATCTATCAATGTGAACTTTTTAATGCAGTATAATCTTCATCTGAGTCTTCCCTCAGAAATGAAACACAAAGCATTAGTTTTCCGTCACGAATTTCAAGAAGTCAAATTACTAAAATGTACGAACAGGGACATATAAAGATATACAATTATCACTCATGCTATGTCCAAAAATGAGATGCATTTTTGAAAAATCGTATAGGTTCAATATACACTCTTTTAATTTTACTTATAACTTACATTCCCAAACAAATATATGCAAAACCTACGCACGTCACAGAACTACTTAAAAACAATAATAAGCCACAGATAATTTACAGGACGATTCAGAGGTAATAGCATCTGCGGAGAAAACTAGAGTTAACCATATATAGCAACACAAAATGATATAACAAATTTATCAGAGAAATGCATTTCTCCCAGCACTAGTTTCTCACTGAAGCAATTATGCTCAGCGATATGCCGCGCATACGTACCTGGGACACTTTACGAGGCTGCGGAAAATGTTTCGCCTGCAGCTCTGCCTCGCGTGCGAGCGGAAGAACAGAATGTCTGGGAGGTTCGCGTAGGGCAACTAAACTGATTAGTTAGAAGCGAAGATCCCGGACATGTTTCTTTCGACTTGCAATTGAGGGTAGCTAGCAGTTCGGATGGCGGTTTAACGTGTATCCGACAGATGAAATCTCACGCATTAATTTATTCAACAATCGGGAGTAGAATTCGCAACAAGCTATCAGAGTTCAGTTGCCTTAATTATTCGGCTGCTGATAGAAAAGTTATGTTTTTTAAATAAATATTATTTGAAATTATCATGTTCATTTCTTTCTCTTCCTTCAAAAACATTCCATTTTCCCACAGCAAAACTTGGAAGAAAAATTTTCAACATATTACACATAATAAATTTTAAGACACACTTACCGCTACAGCAAATGCCAAGCAGGTTTTACAGTAAACGGTGGATATATAATCCAGCGACCTATAATAAAAAATTTACAAAGTAAGCAATAATGTATTATTTGAAAATAAGAAGCAAACACAGCTTATAAACCTATACAATAAAGCAAAGCTTATAAGAATAGCGCAAAATATTGTCCAAATAAGTAACTAATCTCTTCTGAAACATTGCATATTTAAAAAAAATAACGTTACCAAAATTATTAAATAGTTCAACGATAACGTATACAGCATTAGGTATCCAGCATTAAGTATGACATCTTTTAAAAATACGTGCTTGTAGTTGATGGTGTCGGGGTGATCAATTAATCAAAGTAATGCATTTCCATCTTCAGTAACATCGAAGACGAGATAATCTTTTAATCTTGAAGCAACTCAAAGCTAAAACTTAACATTTAAGATGTAAAATGCAAAATAAAATTATACTGAATGAAACTCAACTAACGACCGAGGAACACAACAGTAAATATGTTTTTTTCTTTAAACTAAGAAAATGTTTTCCATTCCTCTTCCTTATAAACCTATATATTTACCTCAGAAATATAACGAGCAAGTACGGCAAGAGATACTGCGCATATATGTTCTTCTTAAAGTTCAAAAAACAAATAAAAATAAAGCTTCACACACATTAGAGATTTTAAAGTTAATTCCCCTGAATTATGTCACATTCTCCGTCATTTTTAACGTAATTACGAACTCCGCGCATTAATTGCGAGTAATTTTATTCCTAAAACTTCAGTAATTACCCAACTAATCACTTTCAGAAAGTTCTTACGGCAGAGGATTCAACTCAGAAATTTAAAAGAGTTAGCCTGGAAAATACTTGCAACGTTGTAATATTTCACAAGCAAAGAAAAACCGAAACGTCTTACATCTCAAAATAAAATTACATCCATTAACTGCAAACACTTCTGGAAAGCGTATGAAATTTCCCAACCTCATCACAACTAAATTTTGCAACACAATACATTAATTTTCATTAATACACCAATGAAGAATTGAGATCTTTTATGGCAAACAAATTTATACTGTGTGCAATAAGGATAAGATATCATTTCAGTTATAATTCCGTCACCCCGAACAAAAGAATTTCCACAGCGTTTCCGCTCGAGATAAGTAATACCAAGCCTGAAAAGCAAATTTTTTAAAATAGAAATTCATCTTATCGCAGTTCTTTTCTTTCTCTCTCTTAATTCCTAAAGGTGTTACTTCAACTATTTTACTTTTTACCAACAAATGCATTCATTAACTTTTTGACAGAAATTAAATTTCACATCGGATAAAGATTAAAATTATTCATCCGATTTATTTTTAAGGAATCAGAAGAAGGTTATTCTTATATAAACTGACAGTGTGTGTTTAAAAAATACATTTAACTTCCATAGATAACGCCAAATATTTGTTCATTGGGAAAGAATCTCTTTTAATTCAATTGGTCATGCCGAACTGGTATAAAATGTACAACACGGCGCGTATTTTAATTCAGCGCTTCAAAGTAACAAACAATTTCAAAGCCTTATTATACACACGTTATCAAAAGCTACACAAAATGTAATACGACAGCAAATAATTACCTAGCGAGGTAAATGCATTTCATATCTGGGAAAAGAAATAATTTATATCATCAGACTGCAGCTCTTAAATCTGAACGATAATCTTTTGGTGATGATTTTAAATTATTTGAAATTCCAATTTATTTCCCTAGTTTCCAATTACAAAAGTGTTTTAAATGACGTAAATATTCATGTTTTGGTATTTTTTAATTTAAAGAAGCTCTTTTTTTTTTAAATACGAAATCTAACTTATTATACGTACTTCCGGTCCCCATATCCCCATACTTATATTTAAGAAAATTTGGTGCTCCTTATGAAATTGAAACACAGAAAGTTTGTCTGCCGTACAGCAAAAATTGCGAGATATTTAATATTACAGTCGGACATCGCATTCAGGGACCATACACAAAAAAATAAAATTATCAGTTTAGAAAAGGTTTTTCATGTTTACAGTCGGACATCGCATTCAGGGACCATACACAAATTAAAAAGCAATAATATTTGCATTAGTTAGCGTCTAAAAATAAAATTATCAGTTTAGAAAAGGTTTTTCAGGTTTAAAAGATTAAGTGATGAGCATTTCTATGTAGTTTATAGTGAAAAATATAGATCAGTATAATTTTTCTTCAAAATGGAAATCTTATTCACAAGATGGTATAGCATTCGTAGCCTAGAAAAGTACTGGCAAGCTTCAGTATTGGCACGTAGCCAATACGTAATATTATTTGCTTCAATTAAAAATTTAAAATATTTGCTCTTTATTGAATTTTTTGTACAATGAGCAGATTATGATTCTAAAGTAATATAACTTCATGAGAATTTTAACAAGGTATTTTAAAAATACGAACACTTATCAAATTACCTCCGTGAAATTCTTTCGGCATACCAAACATAACAAAACTGTAAATTAATAACACTAGTAAGTCACAAAAGAACACCACTCGATGGCATTTTAGCGGGAAAAACTCAATCCGGAATCAATGTCATTCATTCATTTTGAAATTAAATATCTTCATATATCGGTCAATTTTGCTCGGATGGGAATCAAACCTTTTGTGTTTTACTTTTTATGAAGAGAGCAATGTTTTCCTACATATAAGTATAAACACCAGAAGAACGAATAAACTGTTATTTTTCGTAATTTTTACGAAACTGACTTCTTTAAAAATGCCAAAATATGAATAATTGCATCATTTAAAACGTTTTTGCAATTGGAAATACTCGTATATCGAGTTCGACCAACGATTGCGAAAATAAAAGGCCGGATAAGGACTTTCGTGGACACAGTGTATAATGTTCTGCATATGTATTTAAAGTTCGATCATATCCGTAGTAACCTGCAAGTCTACCAAAAAAGGGTAAAAAAGACTGTAGGGGAGATATTACGAATTAAAAAACTTAACAGTTAACCTCTGTATTTTCGTAAAATTTGATTAGAATGATAATATTAATAGTTTCATGTAATAAAGTTACAGTAAAATTCTAAAAACGCCTCTTTCTATCGATATTGTTTCTTAAAAGTACACTTTTCAAACAACGGGTAGAATTTCACAAAAAAATCACAAACTTTTTAATTAGAATAAAATCATTAAATAATAGCTACTCAAATTATTAAAAGCAAACAATTATAAAACTGAAATTAATTTTATTATACGCTTATTAATATTTGTAAACTTGATTTAAGTCAGTGATATCAAGCATTTCTTGACATTTTTTCTTATTTTGCTCAAAACAAAGTTTTGCTTTTATTTTTTGCGTCATTCCTATCTTTGCACTGCGAAAGACGGGGCGTGGGGGAAAAAAAATGAAAGTGCTATCCAGCGTGCAGCCGCTTAACGCGTGGCTTTGTATTCTTTGATGAAAATTGTTTGTGAGTATTTCGTCACGCTTTAAACACCCTGCATTGCGTACCTCAGCTACAGAGTTTTTTTTTTTCTAAAGATTCTTCTTCATTTATTTTCATATTAAAAAAAATTTTTGAAAAACCCAGCCGTTATTTCACACATGTTTACACTTTATTCCTGCTTTCTAATCTTTAAAAATTACAGACCAGTTACCAACTAGCCCCTTCCAATTTTAGAAATTAGAATGCCCCATCCCACCAGAAAAAAAAGAGGGGAAGATCCTTCATAAAAAGAAAAGCATTTTCTATATTTTTGTGGCTTACAGAAGAAGAAAGTTGAAAATAATACGAATCTTCCGAGCACTGAACATGCAATTATAAAGTGTAATGAGTTGATTGAATAATAGTTGAATGATTCGACTTGCCTCAACGAAACAGATCAGATTTTAAAAAAGTAAAGAAAGAAACTTTTTCTAGATTATTAATAAGCAGTATTTTGCCACTTACAAAAATCAAATTAAAGCTTGTAAATATTAATTTATTTGCGAGTAACAGAAACATCCCACTTTACAAAATTATAGTAACATTTTCTGCTACGATAATGCATTTGTAAATATATAGTCTCGATCGATTACACAGTGAGATATCAAAGTCTATAAACTGAGGTGTAAAATAAAGTTAATAATTAGAATTTCGTACATAATACACATTATGTTTTAACATTAATATCCGTTACACTTTATGAAAAATTAACAAATTCACGAGCAAAACAAAGTCCTTTCCCTCAATGAATTATAGTTCAGAACACGCGAAACAATTATATTAAGCTATGAAACACTGATTGATAAGGAAACGACCAGCATATTTTTTTTATTATTCTTAACATTATACTCTTTGGTTGCTGTAGCTATGGCACCTCTAAAGGCGTTAATTCCCAACAGTAGATACTAAAAATGCTAAACTGCATGAATCCCATTTCGTTGGATTAATCACAAAAATATAAGACGAGAAAACTCATATTTTATGAGCTAATAAGGTCGCTAAAACGAAAGAATCCCTTTCAAATTAATCTTTTATTCTTATTTATTCAACATCATATGTATGCAGATTGCACAAATAAATAAATAATACATGCGAGCCTTTATGCATTATCACGCACAATAGCCTCGCACCATGAATGCAAGATGAATTATGAATAACTAATGATCTCGAAGCATAAAAAATACGAAATTAAGCTATCAAACAAAGAATTTAAAAATGAAAACAATGTATCCGTCGAATCATTTACGGGAAAAATCAATTCGTATTTTTTCCTTCCTCACTGTGCAAATTAGATTAAAGCAGCGAATAACGTGTGAGCAAAATAAATACATGAAACTAAACGATAATTCAACTTAATAAGGAATATGAGAAGAAATTAATTCCTCCTTAAATGCGATTTTTACTGCAGTGATTAACTTCTATGCTCTCCGAGCGAACATTCCAGAAGTCAAAAGTGACGTCACGAATTTCATCGCAAAACGCAAGCTAACACTAACATATAGGTTAAAAAACTGAATTTCATTCATTACCGATACAGATTAAGGATGCTTTCTGACTAATTTAAAATTTTACATTGGCGTTTTTCTCCTTGAAATGGATACACTGGAATTATTCTTTCAAAATTTTTAATGAAAGCATTAAGAAAAACCATATATTCTGGAACAGGTAGAAGGCAGTCACATACTTCAAGCTCAATATCAGAATTTCACCACCATTTCGCAGCCGTTTCTCAAAACAGTATGTTTCAAATTCGTGAACCAGGCTATAGAAACTTCATTTAGAAGGAATTTTTTTTTCCAAGGAATTAATTCCATTCTCTAGTTTTCTCGAACGTTTTGAAGCTCTCTGCCTGACAGAAGTTCTTCTCTAGCTTAGAGCCTGTCAGGCATCGTCTTCTAACAATTTCAAACTCTAAAAAAGAAAGAAAAATTTATTGACCCCATAGCAAAATTTTCTTATGCTCAGCGATTAAACGGAAGCCTGCAATATTTAAGCCAAACTGAGAAGGTGGGAAAACGGAAGATGAGTAAAAGCAGTTTTTTTTCTCCAGAATGTTCTATTTTGCTTTAATAACAGCTAACATGAAACTAGTGGCTAAAGTTATAGCCATTTCCAGCTTTATTATTATCTAATAGTAAGAATTTCTCCCTTACCCTTATTTCAAACTGAAATGTAAACTTTCATAGCTTGTATGGCATTATGTAGGTTTAAAAAAAAAAAAAACACATACACTGCAGAAGTACAACAAATTCATGTTAAAGACCCTCGATAAAATGTATGACGCGCAGCTTCCATAAGCTTGCCTTCCATTAAATACAACGCCTTTTTGATATACAGAACGCTATACCAACTAGTCGTTGTATCGAATCTTCCTTTTTCGTGATTCTTTGAGGATCGTTACAAAGCGAAACATGAAGGCAAATACAAGTGAAGATTTTTTAAATATAATAATTAATTCATTGAAAAGTGAAGAGGGAATTTCGCACGTTATAAACGTTCACCAAATAAATAATTCTTATGCAATTCTGCATTTTGTTCCTCAAATTATTTTAAATAAATATATTCTGCATCGAAACTTAAATTTATTCACTCTAGCATGCAGTCTACCCGAGATAATAATTAATTTAATTCCGAAAACTCTAGTTAAAACAGTTAATAGTTAGTATCTTATTCCTTCACCTTAAAATTTCCACTTTATCATCAACTTTAGGCAAGCATGTGCTGAAATCCTTATGCAGTTTTGTTGCGCGATCATTTACTCATACCACAGCGGCCGAGCGGTGAAGTCGCTGAATCTTGGTAGTTTGGTCCTGATCCCGGAGAACGGTCTGGCTGCATGGGCGTTTTTGTGAAGTGTTCTCCATGTGTAACATGTATATAAGACAATTTCCCTTCCTCCACAAAGACATCCCTCCCCTTTGGAAGATAACCCTGGATCGCTTTTCTATAATCAAATAAGCCATACTGTAGAAAACTAATTTCCTGTTCACTTTCAACTTTTTACTTTGTTTGATATAGGCTCAGAAGCCGCGTCCCTTTTCTGAAAAACTGCGTTAAGCACCTTCTTTCAAGGGGAAGAAGGTACACAGTCCTGCTTTAAATTGCTTTACAATATATTCGTCGATTTCATTTGCATAAGCGTTAGAATATAAAGGGTTCCCTAAAATTCTTGGATTATTTTTTTTAATCCATTGTGAAAGCCAGAAGTTCAAATGATTTTCATATTAATTAATTTACCTCGTTTTCTATACGTAACGTTTACTTACTACACTCTGTACACTGTATCTTTAAGAATAATTACACATTTAATGTAACAAAACTCTGCCGTTAACATGCAAATAATTTTTAAAAAAGCAACAGTAATACTTTTGCTATCATAAAAAGAAACCCTTTCTTTCATTGGGAATCTTAATAAAAGAGCACAAGCAGACCTGAAAACAAGAAATCTCGTTTCCATGGGCCATTTCTAGTTGCAAACTGCAATCAGTTACAGTTAATGCTATTTATAGCCAAAAAACAGAAATTTCTCTAATTACTTATTTAACCATTTTTAATTCAAGAACATTTATCAGATATGAGACTCATCTTCGGAAATAAAACTAAAAATCCTACCTATTGTAATTTGAAAGAAATCAATTGATCATAAAGTAATTCCCTCCAATAAGAAGAGAATTGTTACTTTAGTAAAGAAAAACTACAGACTAACTACATACAAATATTCATTCTTTATTGGAACGAATTGTATTCGAATTGAAGAAACCAGTCTGGAAGACTATTCCATACAAAGATCTGAAGAATTCGCTAGACCCCGCCGTTCCAAAACTGGTATCAAACTTCAGCAGTAATTATGGCTGTAATTAATTAAGGATAGTTACACAGCACTTTATTTATTCACGGGCGTTATAAATTTGAACTGAAACTGCTCCTTAATTACTCCTGACTTTCATTTTTACCATACTACTTCTACTTAACAGATGGCTGCAGCAGAGGAAATGAGGAAATTCCGCTGGTGGTAATCCTTCGCTCACTTTAAGCTGATTACTGCTCTAGCAGATTATTTAACCAAATCATGACCAACACCAAAATTTATTTCCAGAAACCTTGAGAAATTAATGACGCGAGGGAAAATATAACACGTTTAATGAATTAAAGTTATATTACAGATATGATTAATTTTCGTTTCAGAAATACTTAAAATGCATTTCCTAAATGAAAGGCTTCCGAAAATGAAAACGAGATTATGAACAGTTTTTCTATCAGAAATGTCACAGAAACTGAAAACAAATGAAACAGTTTCAATCCTATTTCGACTCAAGGTCATGCGAATAACGCACAAGAAGACACTTTTCTTAACACAATTTGCAAAACTACAGTTTCCAAAACACACATACTGCACCGAAAACAAATTCAATTATGCAGTATCCGGAAGAAAGTATTAAAATGTTACAATTTTAATCAAAGAATTCAAAGAGCATTAGCAAATGCTATTCATTAACGATAAACACGGTAACTCACAAAACGGAGAATTCATACGTTATCCCGCATCAGGTATTAAATTAATTGCTATACACTTAGATAAGCCATTGTAAACACCCATGACCGATTTCCATCTCGAAGGCATTGTTCCATCTTTATAGGAATGATGTTTGAGCAGATGGTGGATCCGGATGAATCAGCGAAAACGCTGTATGATAAATGGCAAATGTTTGGTTCCTTCGATCCGAGCTACACACCTGAGGCGGCAACAAGACACCCACACCGATCGAAACAGATGTGAAACGAACAATGAGCCAAAGCAGAATAGGGAAAAGGAAAAAAGACATCTTTTCAGCAATGCGATATAACCACACAATAGTATTTTTTTAGCGGGGGGGGGGTATACATCAAACGGGAAATCTTCCAGAATATCAGAAAACGAAACAGTAAACGATACGCTGCATTACAAAAGACCCTAGGAAAAAGGGAAATTTCATACAAATCTTATGCTGTCCTTGAAATAACAGCCACCCTGACATAGAAGTTTTCATTTAAAAAGATGCTGGACAGGTTTCTGTCTCGTCGAAATCTTCACCTTATAAAATTTGCATGACTCTGGCTGGCGAAACACTATTTATGCAATACATATACAGATAAATATATATGCCAAAGACTTATTCAAGATTTACTGAGACGATCTGTCTTTTGGTGAAAAATGTGAAAAACGTGGTATGTAAATAAAAGATAGTTTGCTTATAGTTTACGAAAGCGCGTGGAATTTCCTTTTTAAGGGATCTGTAAAGGAATCGTATAAAATGCTTGACTTTGCAAGCACATACACAAGAACATAAAATGCTTAACTTTGCAAGTATAGATTTTACAAGTTTACTATTCAAGATTTCACAAGGCTTTTCAAATTTTTTTCTTATTCAACGTTCCTAATTTCAAATACTACACTCATATAATAGTAGCTTCATTATATTACTTTGTTACTTATAATTTTTTAGGCATAATCTTAGATAATACTTTCATGACAACGAATTAGTTTAATAAATAGATCACACAGACGTATTTAACAGCGTAATTATTTCTTTTAGGCAGAGCAGAAAAATTCTTTACCTAAGTATGCATTCAGCAACAGTTGAAGCTGATAAAAGTTACAAACAGTAAACGCCGAATGACAGAATGCTCCTAAACCAAGGCAAGCCCAGACCAGAACGCTAGTTATTATAATGCTTTGGTGCCATCGAGTTTCCTGTATAAAACTAGCATTCTCGGCTGGGCTAAGCATTCTATCATTCGGCGACTACTGTTACTTCTATCAGCTCCAACTATTTCTTTATGCATGTTAGTCTCAAGAGTTTTTCTACTCTGTCCAACAGAATTAATTATGGAGTTATCTGTTAAAGCAAAGCTAATAAACCAAGGAAACGAATCTAAGATTGCAGTTTAGCAATGAAGTCACAGTACTATGATTTGGAATACACCCGATATTTATTACTCAATGTCTAAAATATAAATTATTAATTCATTCTGTGAGTCTGGATTAAGCATATCAACCTCAGTACCTCATGCAGCCTAAGTAGTCATCAGTGTGCAATAGTGCGGACCGCAAGATACAAAAAACATTTTCATATTTTATAATGTAGTAAGTGTTAATGTGAATAAATACGTAAAATCTTACCTAATACCGTACTTGTATAACATAAAAATAAATAAGAAAAAACAGAAAGAATATAAGGAAATCCGAATAGTAGATGGACACCTATTACTTCTTTCCCGACACCTGGTATCTTCTCCCTACAATATACTTTCGAATATCTGGAAATAATAATTTTAAAGCTCAGTTTTCAGAACAGAAGTCAGTCGAATGTCTGTTAACCCTTATCTTGCTTAAGACTTGTTCCTTGTTAAAGTGAGTAAAGCCATTCACACTCGTACTTACTACCGAGCATGGAAATCACGTACGATGCAAATTCGCATGTTCTTGGAACCGTGGAGGCAAGTAAGCAAGTGTTTATTTTGCTTAATGGTTCATCGGACTCTGAATTCAGAGATACGCAATTCAATCAATTTTTGTTTTGGAGTTGAGTCGTACTAAATTTCTGTTAACTCCATCTTTAAATAAGGTGGTACTTTCTCAACTCTGGTTGAGAAAGTATTTTTGTAAAGAGATCGTCTGAAGAGTCTTTTCAGCACCCAAAGATGTATATTCGTTTTGATATTCGGAAATGAGTCAAGGTTCGCGTAAGGCCCGACCGCGGGCCGCGAGTTTCAGATGTCTACTCTAGACAGACTAAATAAATGTTTCAAAACTTCGATTTATTATCGACTTCGGTCTTTGTAACATAAATCGGTCTCCTGCAGAATTAAAACAAGAGTAGATAAATTCTGACAGGTAGCCCGCGCTGTTCTCTCTTAATTTACCAACCACACATAAGAAATTCGTTCAACTACCGAAAATCAGTGAGAGCTAATTTGCCATTTTTTTGGCCTTAACTGAAATTGAAATTTGATGGTAATTATTCTGAACATTCTCAACACTACATGCACAAATCGAATCAAAGTTCAAAGGTGCCATGCAATAAAGGACAACAGATGCCCAGGTGCATGATAATTCATCGGAACAACAATAGACTCACAATCACAAATTAACGCTGGATTTCTGTTTGAATCCTACCTCTTGATGATACGTAATTTACATATCATACTTCTAATCAAACAAAAACAATTTAGTGCATTTATAATAGAAGTATAACGTTGATAAGTTTTGTACACTGTCGTAAGTACCAATGTTTTACTATAAGAACGAGCAAGCATATCAAGGTTGGTTTTTCTAGCTCTGTATAAAAGCTGTTCGAAACGCTTCATACACTTGAAAGATATGTAATTAACAACAGACATATCGTCAGCTTGAGAAACAGTTATTTTCCGCTTATCATATTTAAAAGAAAAACTGCAATGCTCCAATAGCGGCCCGTCTCATCAGAAATCAGGTCAAAAACTAACACCCAGTATCGCCTCTCCAGTTCAGAGCTCCGTCTGCATTGAATTTAGAACTAATTACGTCACGAGTTTTGATGAAGGGTGCGCCTACTAGTGGTGTATTAAGAAACCAAACCACGTATCATTATTTTCCGTCTAATTACAGGGAAGGTAGTAACACGTCAGCATTTACACAGCTATCGAAAATTAACAGATGCCTCGGGATTCAGCCAGCATGATGGAAAATTTCGAAAGCTTTGATAAAATAGAACTGCCTTACAGCTGCTTAAAACTGAGCATCAGTGTGGTTTGCGTGATCTCAACGTAAAGTTTTTACTCACGAAATCGCAGATCTTATAATCGAAAATTAACTTCTCTATCGGCAAATGTTTGCTCATAAGCAATGAAGGAAGAGAAAGCACTTGACTTTATCAGCACATTTAAAAGGTACATTGTTACTTTTTTTAATTCTAAAAGGCTACTATATATTTAAATAGTCAGAGCATAACTACAACATAACATTACTAATTACCATTATAAGGCATATAATTATGAAATTTAATTAAAAACGGTTCCACCACGCCAACATATTTTAATTAATTAATTGTAAAATAAAACTACAAAACGTGTACTTATAGGAAAGATATTGAATTTAGATAATTTTTAATTGCTTTATTAATTATACGAATCATATCATAGTCAGTTTTTGCGATAAATATGCTTTATGATGGCGCCAACTACGAGTATACTATTAACGAGTATATTCTTAGCTGGCAGTTACTTACAACAAAGACGTATTATTTTTACAATTACTATAGCAAAGATTATTGTAAATTGCTTGATTATTTTTACAGTCCCTATGTTATTTACTTCATAATTACTCATATTAATAATAATAAATTTCTTGAATTGCGCCAATTTGTGTTTTTTCTAATCCCCAAAGCCAGATGCCATCAAAGAACATTAAAATGCTACGAGTTTGATCGTATGTGGCGTATGTAAAACAAAAACGTTCGCGTATTTATATACGCGAAGAATGGTCAAGTAATGAACTGCAGTTCAAAGCACACCGTGGAGTTTGTAACCTCGAGACCTCTGCTAAGATTTCTTCAACAAACGCTGCAATTTTCACAGGACATAGCATGTAAGACATAAAAATGCTATTATGATGGGCTGCAAACTGGATTTTGATAGTGAAGGGAGGGGTGAGAAGAATATTTTCAGAAAACTGAGACTTTTAATTTTTCGGCTTAATTTATTATGGCGAAACACACTAGGGCTATCTGCCTAAGGAGAAGAATGCCTTCCTGGAGGACTTTCTACGGGAAACTAGATCGTACCCACGTTACACACAGAGAAAACTACGAAAACGCCGATGCAGCCAGCCCGTTCGCCTGGGTTCGAACCCAGCTCAGGAAACGGAAAAAGAAAGCAAATAATATGCCATATTTTTAAGGCACGGAGTTTTAACATTTAATGTCATAAAAATATGTGTAGCCAAGCTTTGAAATTTTTTAACAAGTTCTCAATTCGACGTCACACTAAAAATATATCTAATCAAGTGAAATAAATTTAGGTATGAAACAAAAATACCAAATTTAAAATACACATTCATACTTCAAATTCACGTTCATGAAATCAATTGCAGTCATAAAAAAACTGCAAAGAAAATTAAGAAAATAAGTTTCGCTCGTCATCCTGGCATTAAGCTGTCCACGAAAATACTTATGTTAATCAGCTTCAACGATTTTTGGAAATAACAAACAATACAAGTGCGTAAGACAAAGCGAAAGATACATTAGAGATAATATTTATTTATTTTCTGACTTCACAAGTCAATTTATTACACAAATCGCTATAGATATACTTCATACAAAGCTACGATTTATGAACGTTGAAATTACTGTAAGCGTATTCATTATCATCACCGGTGCGCATAAGATAAAAATGCCTTCCATTCCAATTTCAGTATGAAGAAGACCTTTATTCGGCCAAAATATGTAAATTAAATCTGCTGTCAGAGATATTTTACGATAAGACGAGTGAATACGTGAAATAGCTAATTATCTTATTTTAAATCATTTACATAATGGAATACAATCGATGGCTTTTGCTTTCTGTTATTACTATTGTTGCATGCGTACGGGTTCGCATTAGATTGAATGCACATAGCTCCGACGATAGCTTGATAAAATGTATTTTACCAAAAGGAACACCTGACAATTCTGGAACTTTCCCCAAAAATATTCGTACCACTGTTAGCAAATCACAGAGTACAATTAGTAATTGCACTTCAAACTACTAAGAATATTAAACACGAAGCTCACACGGAGGTATCTCATTACTCTGAACTCACGCCGAACTAAACAACAACTCATAAACTGATGCTCTCTCCTGTCATATACACTCTTTTGCAAAAAAGTCGAAGCATCATGAAAGAAGTGGTTGTTTTTGATGAAACTGAATATATGCATAGATCATACACAGATAATAAAATGATTAAAAATTCAAGTTCAGAGTACCTGTTCACGGCTAACAATCACCCACTGAGTGTTCAAATTAGTAGTTGGTCGAACCGCTCCTGACGGCAGTGCATGCTTGAATTCGTCGAGGAAAGGAGTGGTAGAGGTTCCTGATGTCATCCTGCGACACATTCTCCCAGGCATTCATCAGTTGTCGCTCCAGATGTGGGATATTTTGTGGTGCTCAGATCTGGCGGCCAACCATGTCCGAGACATGCTCGATTGGTGAAAGGTCTGGTGACCTTGCTGGCCAAGGAAGAGTATCGACCGCACGGAGACACTCCAGATATATGCCAGCGGTATATGGCCTGGCATTATCTTGTTGGAAAGTGGCCCCAGGATGACGTGCCATGAGAGTAATGCAACCAGCCGCAGGATGGTATCAACATATCGTTGAGCTGTTAAAGATGTACGGAGGATGATTAAAGACGATCTGTTGTCATAAGAAATAGCGCCCCACACCATCACACAAGTGGTTATAGCTGTATGCCTTTGTGAAACAAAGGCTGATTGGGACCGCTGGCCCTGTCTTCTCCAGACACGGTGGTCATTTCCTTTAAGAGTGAAGCGGGATTCATCGCTGAACACTATACGATGCCAGTCTGATGGCAGCCATGATGATCCGCTGCGACATCACACCAGACGACTCCGCCGATGTTGTAGGGTCAAAAACAAACGTCTTAAAGGCCTCTGTGAGTGTAACCCCGCCTCAGACAAGCGCCGTGAGATGGTGGATGGTACCACGGGAGGTTTAGACGTGGCTGTAATGCGTTGAATAGTCGACAATGATACCGTTGGGACGGTTCGGGCCTGGCGAACAATCATCATATCTTGCCTCGCATTTGTGTTCCTTGGCGCTCCAGAGCTTTCATTTCGTCGAGAATTTCCTTGTAGCAACCATTGCTGTCAACATCTTTGCACAGCAGTATCTGTACGCTGCAGATGGCGAACTATTGCTCGGTATGACCACCCGGTTTCACGCAATCCTACAATGCGACCACGTTCGAAGTCATTTAGTTGTCTGTAATGTCTTGGATATCGTCGTAATGACATCTTTAGTTGCTTCTTTACGGAATTACAATGGCAGCAAAAAAAAAAAAAAAAAAAAAAAAAATTTTCCTTCCACCTCTGTTACTGGTTTTATATTTTGTGAATTGCGCATTAGAAATGCGCGCTATGATTGCAATTCCTGTTCATTTGCCTTGAAACTTTGATCATTTGCATGTTCGATCAAGACGTTGTTGTACACCAAATTTCGTCACCATCGCAACAGTCCTTCTTGGTGCTTCGGTGTTTTTGCAAAACAGTGTATTTTCCCCCGGCCGCCGAGAAATCTCTAGTACTTCTCGAAATTACTGGAAGGCATATATATAAGTGCCGGATATGGTTACAGTAACATAGAGGATCAATTACAGTTATTCAATTACAATACCTATTACAAACATAGGACCGGACCAAAATGTCGCTAAATAATTTCCAAGTTTGGCGACTTGTCATCAAAACCGTCGCTAGGTTGGCGATATCTCGCCAATTTAGTACAACCATTTACTTAATGTTAAATAAATTTACCCCTATATTCTTAAGCTTCGCTTCATTATATTTTCATATTACATTATACAAAAAAATAGTGAAATTTCAAATATAATTTCACAAAAAATATTTACATATGTACAAAATTCGTAACCCTATCATATTTGTTACGTTATGTTGGAAACTGCAGTCAGCTTCAGAACGAAAAGTTTATAAAAATCAGCAATTTTTTTAAATGTTTATCTAAAATGTTGCCTTGCGGAAATAAATGTGATTCGATATTATTTCGCAGGCCCATCTCAAATCCTGCACTAGCTGATGTGGTTTAATTAATAAAGAATATAAACATCTGCTGCAAAATGAAAATTTTATCGACTAATTAATTACTTTCCTTATGAACTTACTCCTTTCAGCAGACGGCTGATATAAAAATTTCGAAAAGACGCAGATACACTGCTGGTTGCAACAGACTTATTTGCATAGTGGTGGACTTAACGAAACACAACATGAGAGAAATGCGGAAATGTGGATCTGGCTCCTATAGCATTAAAGAAATGCTATAGCTTTACATGACAAATGACCATAGTCGCCCATTTGTCTTCCTCGTCATCGTGAATGGCTGTAGTGAGATTACTGTGTCCTACATAGCATGAAATATCTACGAGAAATATTCTGATGTCTATGAATTTGATCAACAATAAGTTTTATATGAAGATAAAAACATTTCAAGAACGTCAATTAGTTAAAGTTATGATAAACATATCATATTAATATCGTGATTTATAAAACAAGAAGAGTTTTTACCCCGCAGAAAACTGCTTTATTTCAAAACTACCATCAGAATATACACTCACTTCCAAAAGTTAAGCACGAAGATGTAAAATGCAAAAAAAATCAAATACTGCTTTTATTGACACAAAATTCGGCAGAAAAGTAGCATATATATTTATGCATAAAACAAAATCAATAATTATATACGGAAATGAAAACAATATTAAATTTTTGTAAGTTATCAGATAATGACATACTGGAGACTTAAACAGAATTATGCATAAATTGAAAATAAACAGCATAAAATGAAAAAAAAAGGACATTAATAGGGTATGTGATACCCCCTCATCTGTATACAAAGTTTACACCTCGTGACCATGCTTTCAATTAGGTGGTCAACCACCGCAGAATTAAGCAATCACCATTCTTCTTGTAGAGCAGTTTCCAGCTCAATAAGAGTGGCTGGAGTTGGGAAACGTGAAAATAAGCACGGCCGAGGAGAGCATCCCAAAGATTTTTATAAGGTCGGGCGAATATTCTGGCCATGATATACGCACAATCGCTTCACTCTCGAGGTAGTCATCGACGATGTCAGCTCTATGGGGACGTGCGTTATCGTATATTAAAACAAAAGTAGGGCCAACTGCCGCAGCGTACAATCTCACAATGGGTTCTAGGACTGCATCTCGATAGCGGTCAGCCGTCAAAGAACCCCGTTTAAAGATGTGCAGGTCAGTGCGATATCCTAATGAAATTCCTGCCCACACCATAATGCTTCCGCCTCGGAATGCGTGATGTTCCGTGATGTTTTGGGACTGATTGCCTGTTCGTTGTTCACGCCATATCCTTACATGCTTGTCATCCGGCTCCAGAGCAAATCTTGGCTCATCAGTAAACATGATAGTGCCCCATTCAGACACATTCCAATTGACATGTTCCCGGCACCAGTGTAATCGAACCCCTCTCGTTTGGACGGATAGAGGAACACAAACTCGAGGTACCCGGGCGTACAGTCCACTCATATGTAATCTTCGGCGTACAGTAGCTACAGATATCGCCTTACCAATGAACGATGTAACCATAGATGTCATTCGTGTGGAGGTCGCTCTGCGATTCCGCTTGGCTACAATAGCAATATATCGATCTTCCGCTGGGGTTGTAACTCTTGGGCGACCGGCTACGGGCCTTCGGACAACTGTCTGTGTGGTTTGGAATTGTTTCCATAAACGTGAAATTACAGAATGATGAACGCCGAACAAAAGAGCAGCATCTGTGATCGACTGTTCTGCTTCAATGAGCCCCACAGCACGCCAGCGCTCAGAACCTTCCATTCGTCTTCTGGAAGTCATAGAAACACATATGTCTTGAAAACAAATTGTACGAAAGTTTTAAACTCCTTGTATCGGCACTTACAATCAACTTCTGTAACCTTTCATAAAGCTGGCTTCTTATAAGACTGCCTTTTTTGCATATTTCTTGACATGAAAGCGCGACTGGCTGTTACCTAACATATTTACAAACTTATTTACATAACTTATTTACATACCTAACATATTTACATACTTCCATCTACCTTTGCAGCGAATTGCATCCTCTTCAATTCTGATTGGCTTCCGGAAATTAGCATTTTCCTCTCCGTGCTTAACTTTTGGAAGTGAGTGTATTAAACTGGTAGTAAAATGACCATATCTTAAAAGGCAATTCCGTATCAAGGCGACAGCGCATGCTTTATGTTTTATAGTATATTATGACAGATGTCTGTTTTAAATAGAACTGGAGCATCAACTTTAAAAATATAGCTCCAAAAAGAAGGAGAAACTGTTACATTTATCATGCTGCTGTAGAAATTTCTTTATCATGTTTCTACATACATTCCCATACAACGGCGCAACTATACTCATCTTACAAATATCAAAATTTTAATGATTACGAAGAGCTACTATATTTTACATCGATGAAAAAGTGTCTGTCAACGGTATAATATAAACAGAAATCTCTCTTGCAACTTTACCTGTTACTTCATATACGATTTGACTGGGCTTTCAAAATCCATCAATCCAAATTCGCTCAATTTCATTGTCTTTCCATTAAGATTATCGTACATAATGCAAAATGACAGCTGCATAATGAAATTCAATGTTTGGTTTAATTGATTATGGCAAAGCACACTAGAAATATCTGCCTAAGGAGAGGGGTGCCTTGGTGGAGGATTTTCTGAAGATTTGGTTTAGCTGATTATGAGAAAGCCCACCAAGGCTATCTGCTTTCGTGGAGGTCTTTCTAAGGCAAACTGGCTTGCATACACTTTACATAAGAGAAAAACTATGAAAACACCTATGTAGATAGGCCGTTAGCTTGGAATTGAATTCAGGTCGAAACTAACAGTGTTCAGCGAGTCATTCTTGTCCATGAAACACTTCAGTGACAACATATAAATTTACGTCTGTAGGTCCTACCCAGTGATTCTTCCACCGAACAGGCATCATTCCGCATGGATTTCTAGGACGGAAGCCTGCTCCGTGGCGTACAGTGTTCAGCGATTTTACCGCTAGACCGCAGGTGTAGTTGAACTTCTATGTACAGTATAAAGAACTACAAGAACAGGTGTAAAATAATGGCTCTCTTCCTTTTAAAAGTACCAGTTTTATCACTTTAAGAGTATTCATTAAGTACACTTACTCACTCAGTATATTTAATTATAAATTATTTTTTTATCATCCCACTATAGTAAAAACACTGTTAGTAGTGTAAAAGCACTGTTAGTTTAAACATAGAAAAAAGCGACCATGCTGCCACCCTGTTCGCCTAGGCTGGAATCCAAGTCAAACTGCCAGTATTCAGCTGTTTTTACCACGCCGGCACTGAAATTCTTTCACAAAAGCGCGATGTTTTCCCAGTGTTTTACTTCTATTTGTTCCTGCCTGGACTTAAGGTGACGGAAAAATATTCTAGTAAGAAATATTACAGAAACAGCGTATGTCTAAGAAAAGTCACCGAACAGTACTTAGTTAATTATCGCTATAAAATTCCTAAAACAAGTTCCTACAGGAAAAAAAGAGTTCTCCCATTTTAATAAAATATGAATCTTCCTCAAAAATTCAAAAATTCTTATTTAAGCTTTAACCAAATATACTCTTTATTTACTTTGCTTTTAATTCTATTCGCTGCGATTTAAATGTGTTTCTTCTTCATCAAATGCTTTTAACAAACAAAATATCAATGGCAGCAAGAACGATATTCAGAATAAGACCATAATTCGTAAACTTTAAATTCCTGAACTGACCAAAGGAATTTAGGAACTATTTATTCGCAATTCATTTCGAAAGATTACTTTTCAACTAATAAATAAACCATACCTAATTTTTCTCTTCATACTTCACTTACCTATGGCTCTATCCCTTATCGCTTAGAAAAAAAGTAAATGCGGTACAATATAGTTAACAGAAATAAAAAAGGGGGGACAAAATGTTGAAGCATTACTGCACGCCTTCTCCCATCTAACTGAAATTCGTTTAATCAGCCCATGAAATACTAAACGCTGCACATAAAAATCAAGATTAATTAACAAACCTCCGATTCTACGCAAAAAGATCGAGAGCGGGTGGGCAATGCGTTTTCTATGTAAAAAATAAATTATGATTTTTTTCTTCCCTTTAGTGAATATAACATAAATTTCTAGATTTTCAACATTTTAAAGCAGGTTTTGAGTTATGGGGCACAGAAAGAATACGCCATATTTAAGACCTAAAAACCTTCTCTCATATCAGACGAAAATTCTGCTCGACAAATTTACATTTCGAGGGAAAATGGGGATAAGAAAAAATTGAACGTAAATATTTACACAAATAATTACTTTTCAGCTTAGCTTCATACTTCCGAATCTGGCAACTGCACTCATGAAATTAGTTCTTTTATTAATTATTTGTCAAGTGCGCTGAAATCGTTGATTAAACATAAATAAGCGCTGAAAGTAATTTTGGAAACGACACATATATAAGAATTATTAAAGCTTCTGAGAAAGATGCCACGTGAAATGTCTAATTTAAAAGATAAAAGCAGTTTGCACAAATGGGAACTATCCACGAGACGAAAGATAAATATACATTATCAATATATATCTGACAATGATACCAATTTACTCAAGAAGATCCGATAATGATAACACTGGCTGGATAGCCCATTTCGAAATCTGCAGCGCAACAAGTATGGAACAAAGTGCGATTTCTCACTAATGGATATAACAAAAGTAGCAGTCACTTCCCTTATATACAAACAGCAGAAATAAAAGCTCATACAATATAAATATATGAGTTAGAGGTTAAGAGTTGTAAGGTTTTAGTTAAATTAACAAAGTTTTGTTTTAATTTAAATCTTTCTATCTCTTCTCAGTTTCAACTTCCCGTCAGAAGAAGCGCGTGTTTTCAGCTTATGCTAATTTGAAGTAGAGCCAAGTACTATTTAAACCAGAGGTAAAAACCTCTCAGTGTGAGAGAGCTTTTAGCCTTAGATCACGGTCATTCTGTTCGACGTTCGCCTGACCAGCTAGCAGCTGAATTCTAAGCCATAGTGCTTGCTACGTGATTGCTTATTGAAATAAATTCAAGTGCGCTAGTATTAGTAATTCTTGCTACGCACCATTTAGTTAGAGGCCAACTCCGCGATTAGCTCTGTGAGCAAAGATTAATCAAATTTCTATTTAGCTTTAGTTTAAATTTATCTGATTGCTCATTTAGGCCCAAGTGCGGTCTTTTACTTTCTGTATCCCTCCCGAGTTGGGAAGTGATTTGTAAATAATATTGATTTAATAAAAAAGAATTTTAAATCCCTTCCAAGTGCAGTTATTCTTAAGCACAGTATCTACAACCAGAACATAGCTGTATTCAGCTCCCTGTTCCAGATCAGGACTTAGAGACTTTTCAGCTGTTCACGAAGATGTTTGCCAAAACTACGCACAGAACACTCAGTCCTGACAGAGTAATCAATAAATATTTCTTTACATCAACGAAATTGTTAAAAGAAGCTGGTAAAAATTTAATAATTTTTCGATAACAGGAAAGCGTTTCTTAATCAAAAGATACCGATAAAGCTTTATAAAACCTGCCATGAATAACAAGTTATAATAATTAACAGAACAGGAAGTTAGAAAAAATACGATCTTAAATAACGACACAGAAACACTAGCACATCTTATTTTTCATTCTGCATTTACTAATAATAAAAACCACTAGAATGACAATATAATAAGGCCAAAGGATATCTGAGAGCCAAAATGTATCTCCAAAGATTTGCATGAGAAGCATTCGTCAAAAGACAAATTTCATAAACATTTTATATTCCATTTGTACAAAGAACTCGCAATTATCCGAGTAAACAGAACTATCACATGAAGTAATTAAGCCCCGAAGGCTAGAATCAAACACTGAATTTAGTCCAAGAGCTTCAGATTCAACCTTTCAAGAAGTTCAGTAGCTTGTGTATTCAGATGGAAGCAATCTCGGTTCCTCATTTTGATGCATTTCATGAGGACCTGATTACTCCGACTAAGTAAAACGATACACTGAGAAACATCAATTATTCAGAGTTACGCTGAGGTCTTATAATGCATTCGTGAGAAATGAATATATCCGAATTCTGTCCGCAAATTGCTTTACTTAGGTTCTTTTGATCAAATTCTTTCAAAACATAAGACAGATTACATACATCTTGCATGAACCGCCCATTTACGCTAATTCGCCATCCACTGCTTCGGACTGTAGTTCAGTTCCAGCCGACGTGGTCAATGATAATATCTGTTCTCAGGCTTCGCCTAGAAAATACACCATCAAAGGTCTCCCCGCCGTTAGTGCATGGTATTAAAGATCAGTTCGTAACTCTAGGCACGCAAATATGTTTGCCCAGGACATTTTTATCGTATTTTGTTAACATACAACTCTTTATTTCGTTCTCTGAAAATAATTCAAAATAATGCAGCAGCTTAAGTTGCGCAGTTTATTCCAATTTTTCTATTAATTATTTTTCTGCGAATACGTTATAGCTGTAAAGATATAGTTTACTTTTGCTCTAAATATATCTATTTAATCAACTTTTGACAGTTTTTCTATCAAGAGAAATCCTACAAAAGATTAAATTCGGGTATACAGGAAAGATTTAGTTGATTAACAAAGCACATAGTTTTTAGCTGCACCAGAATCTCTTTAAATCGAGCAATGAAACGGTAAAATGTCTAAGACTTATTTTTAAAAAGTGGGGAGGGGGGAGAAAAAGAGGAAAGAAAATTCCATCAATATCACGGCAGTATTATTCTCTCCAAGCAGTTCTATCGACAAGAACTTTTAGCTGCATCTTCTTAGACACAGCACCTTGACAATACCTTCTATTTGAAATCACATATAATGTTCACTGTTCTTATTACTAAACAGACAGGAAATCAAACACGTGTCTTGCCAAATATGTACACTCTCATATTCATCATTAAACTGACTGAAAGTTAATCACGAAATCATTTCACAGTTATTCATTACAGAGCCTGATAAGAAGCAGTTTTACGAAATACACTGACTATTAGAATTATTATTTAATTAGATATCTTGCGAAACGAGAAAGTAGAAATAATGTAATTTCTAATCTAACGAAAGTACAATTATTAAGAAAAAAAATTAAAATAATGGCAAAATTTATATTGTCTCAAATTAGAACAGCTCCAAATCGACTTTTGTCACCCTGAACGGTAAAAGAGTCAGCAGAAGTAGATTTTAAGCCACAGAGCTCAAATTTGAATTTCAGTAGTTTTGTCACGCCACGGTATTTTAACAACACGACAGCATTAAAACTGTTGAATCGGAAGTCCTCTAGATACATAGAGGTAAAAGGACTAATTCTATACCCCAGGTTGCTCTCGATCAAAAGTGGGATAAAGCTTAGGCTGATATACAAGGTGTATTTCCTTTTAAGAAATAAAAATAGCTGGATACATAAATGAACATGTTTAAAATGAAATAAATGATACCTTCCTCAAAATTTATACATCTGCACGTAGAAAAATATCATCAGTTTTTAACTGTTGTTTTCATCTCTATTTTCAATAGTTCTTTTTAACATTTGACGTTGTTACTGTATATTACAGGCGGGAAAAGAATACAGTATCTTGTTACACATGGAAAATATTTCATTATAACTGGTAAGGTAACTCAGTCAGCTGAAAAAATTCCCTCACTTGATTGAAATGTTTTCAGTAAATTATGGAAAAACACACCAGGACTAACCACCAAACCACACAGGTACCTTGTCCCAGAACATTCTAGGGCAACCTGACTATTTTACACTTTATAGCATTTACGTTACTTAGACGACAAAGCCCTGGCTGAACTTCTAGTATTTTGTGTCTTTCGCTATTTGACGACAACATAAAAGCTAAATGGAATACAAACACTGTCTTACGAAAACTAGTATCTTTAAACAAATCAGAAAAAATTTCACACCAGAATTTGCTTCCATATGTAATCACAAAATAGATTACATGAATTTTTTTTTCAGTTATTCTCTCCATTACATCACAATATACATCTGGCGGACTAAACCGCCTCTTCCTTTTTAAACGCGATGTCAATCAAACTAGCAATGATCTAGTCCAAATACAAGCTTTCACAGTCATTCAAAAACATCGCATGCCATGTGGTACACTTACAACCTGTCACAACTAGCTTACTAAAAGTTTTATCAAGTTTCTCCCTCCCCTCCTCACGCCTTTTAAAAAAAATCATACGAGAAATTGAAAATTTAGTTGCATGTTTTTATTTTTGTTTGTTTATTTTTTATTTATTTTTAAGAATATAAATTTTATATCTCATATTCATTCTCACATCGATCGCGGAACTCTTTACTTGTTCTGAGAATGACTATTTTCTGAAGGCGAATCAACATCGGTTGTCATCCGCTGAATGCCTGGAATTCATGAATTCCATTTAAATTCAGATTGCTGGCAAATACATTACACTAAAGTTTGAAACGCTTTGCAGCAGAATTCACGTTAAGCTGAACTTGACGCATACATAAACAATTCACCAATAAATTCTCTTCGGACGTAAAGTGTTTGTTTCGATTTACGACCACCTCTCTCCGATCTACCATTAAAACTGTCATTTTGATGTATTATTGGTCAGATGTCAGCTTTGAACGTAACGTGGTTCCAAAGTTTTGGTGGCTTGTTCCGCAGCTCTCTAAATTTACCCATGACCAGAGTTTCACAATCAGTGAACTCACGGCATAACATTTTGGAATGAAGCCGAATACGCGAATCCATCTTAATATACACTGCTCAAGGATTGAATTTTTCCACGGGTACCTAATATATGCTACTTACTCTAAATCAATACTGTTTCTGATGTCTGACTCTTTCATATTGTTATCTGTTTACACATTTTCTTCCATTTTTCGCTGTAGCATCTTAGCTTCCAATTTACTAATCACTGTCTCAGTGCGGGGGAGTTGAATTAGCTAGATTGCATATTACTACTAATAATAGTAATACACTAATAAAGCTAACCTGAAATGGTTGGCAAAGAAAAACCTGAGAGAAGTTAACGTAAGTTTCATAAATTCCAATTTTTTTGCTTACAAGCAAATTGCAATAAGATTTGAAAGAGCTAAACAACAAAAAATCGGCATGCTAATGGCTTTAATACGCACGGATCAGTAAACACACTCATAACTGGTCTTAACTTTTTCATAAATACTACGCTTTCAGTATAGAGAAAGGAATCAATCTTTTTCGTTCAAAAATATTTAAACTTTTCCGATTAGTTATTTTTTCGGCATGATGTGAAAAATTTAAATAAAAAATATCATCATGTAATAGTAAAGGAACGCAGCCAAATTGTCTAATAAACTACCAAAATATTGTTTCGCGTGTTTCACAGATATTACTAGTATATTTATAGTTACAGCCCTTTTAGAATAGTTTATCTCAACAGGCGCGTTGTAACAATGGTTAATCGCCTTAAGGCTGAAAGACCCGAATGCATGTAGGCAACCCACTTCAGAATTTACAAATTAAAAACGCCAGCACTGGATATCTTAATACGAAATATATTTTCTAGCTTTGCGCTCATTAAGTTAGTGGACCGAAAATGCATAAGACGCCCTCGTATTAATTAAAATCGAGTCTAATCAACCGTAGTGGGCACTGTTCAAGAATTCATTAATCATGATAACATGACTTGGGATAATGATCTCTAATGGCAGATCGTTAATCATCAGCGATATAGATGAATCTATTCTCAGAGGAGAGCGTTCGACACAATGAAGAACTTTTCTAAAACCGAGCCCAAGCGATGAATAGAAGCATACCACACTGATAAGGGAGCAAATCGTTAATAAGGTTATTTTCGCATGTTCCTCCAATTAAATTACTTGCTTAATTAGAGATAAAAGGAACGTAAAATAATATCCAATAATCGAACGAATCAGGAGAAAAGGAAGAAATTTATCTTAAAACTCAACAAAAGAACTGTCTTATGGACTGATGACAAAACTCTAATTAGGCACGGGGTCTTGCAGTTTATCTGCTGTGTATTACTAAGTTCGAAAGCAGTCTTGATCTCTTGAAAGTTTAATATAATTTTGACAGACCCCCCCAACTAGCCCTTTGCTTGGTGTAAACAGCGACTTTACTCTCCCACCTGTAAAACGGCATACACAGTATTACAACTACATGGAATTTACGCAATTGCGGTAAAGAAATTATTCAGATCCTTATTTCAGTAAGGGCTGAACAAAAGTAAACTGAAAACTCTTAACTCACAGTAGTCTTCTACGTTTTAATGTTTTCATAACTGATTATATCTTATGCTGTTATCACACATAAAAAGATCTGGTAAATCTTTTGCGCTATTTCCTGTCCTTTGTTACGTAATAGTAAAACTGAGAATTGCCAGCAACTCCTGAGTTACTATGTAAAGGAACATAGGAATTCTATAATAATTTCAAAGGCAATTTGAAAATCACACGCCTTACTATAGAAGGGAGAAAACTGATAATTTGTCCCAAAAACATGTAAATCTGCATACTAAATTCAGTACAAAAGTTCCTGTAAGATCTGGCTATTCCAAATCAGGGGGGAGGGGAGATGAGTTACACTCTTTTTAAAAAAGATTTCAAGTCATTTATTCCGTTCCTTTGTTTGAAAATGTTTTGTTTAATGTAAATATTTCTTTTGATGTTAACATAAGACCAATCTTTTCCCAAAATGTCAAAAGCGTTCACTATAAGATCACTGCGGGCACAAGAATAAAAATTAGCAAATCAAAAGATGGCTATTTATTATGGTTATTATTTAATTTCCAAGTTTATAGAAGACAAATCCCTATCAGATTTCTAAATGCAAATTTGGACGCATATTCAGGAGGTATACGTTAACGAGAAAATGAAAAAAAATTAAGCAAAAATCAATCAAAACTGTCATGGATTTTTCATTCGTTGCCCAGTCCTCTGTAAACCTAAATTTACCAAAGATTCTTTCTAGAGATCGTTGAACATACATCAGCCAAACTAACAAGCACTAAAACTTATTTCAGAGAACATGAATCTTATTTTAGAGATGAAATAAATAAATCTGTTCAGCTAAAATTAATCAAAAGACTTCTGCAGTTGGCAAGTTAGATTTGCATGCAGTCTTTCTCATTAACAAATCTCCAGCTTTTAGTTAATGATAATAATTCTAAACCACTTTTTAAACTTTTAAAAGCCTAATCTTTTATTTACTATTTTACTGGATAGATGGCGTTACATTTATTCAGCTTGTTTTCGCCCATATGAAGATTTCCATTTTTTATCCCCCCCCCAACTTTAACTGTTCGCCCACTATTCTTAACTCACTATTATTCGCTTGCCCACTATTCTTAACTATTATCAGCTAAGTACTGCATTATTAATGCAACTTAAAGAAATACTTTAAGCGCAGAACAAATAGCACTCATTCGAAAACAGCATTTATATTGTTTATGACTACCAAGCATATATATTTAAGCTACTAAGCATATAAGCATTACGGATAGATTCGTTGCACAAAGAATACTGTGGTAACACAGTTGGATGCCACAGTGATAAATTTTGAAGGAAATAAAACAAAATTTTACAAATAGGGATGAAAAGAGTGGCTGGTGCAGTTCGGGTAAAATCCGCAGTTAAGTGCCCCCCTCCAAGCGCCATTTTCAGTCATTCATAAAGAAGAACTTGGCTGAGAAGGGGGGAAAGGTTGACCCTCTTATGAGCACCCCACCTTCGCTTTAAAAGACGTCATCCAAATACAGCAGATGGTAAAAGGGATTATTTTCCACCCCACTGGTGGTTGAAAGCTTAACTAACTCCCTAGAAACAGGCCTAGAATCAGGCCACGGACACGCATTTAAAGCATTAGAGAGGCATCTGAATGAAGGTGTGGCATATGGCTTTCTGTTTACGCTTACAAAGATTTCGCCCGTAGCTTCAAGCGAAGCGTCACGATTCCGTTCTCATTTTTGCGACTAATTTCAATCCGCTATGCTTCCCACTAATGATGCACCACGATTTCAGACCTTGGAGTTCTTAATTTAGACGAATAAGAATTCAGATTCAGAAACCCAAACGGCAAACTAGTTAAAATCCTATCATGAAACAGATGTCATCGTTATTTTCAGGTATTTCATTTACCGGGCAAGAAAGACAGACACAGATTACTTTTTCTTTCAATGTATGATCAAAACGTGAGTAAACTATGCTCGCGTAACAACGTACTTCGTTGACGGTAACCTATAAAGTAACTTTCAAAACAGCAAGTTATTTCTGAAGCGAAATAAAACCACCCTAAAACAGAAATTTCGCACAGGTTCTCAAGAAAAGCAACAAAATGCCAAAGGCCGGAGGGAGGCATTTTATTCCCAACAACGATACCAGATACATACAGATGTAATTCGAATTTTCTAACGCGGATACGAGCGCAAACATGACATAAAACACGAGAGGGGAGAAAAAAATCAACTCTGAATGCGGAGTATAAAGAAAAGATCTTTTTCGCCCATCTTAGCACCGGTTAGAAGAACTGCAATTGATGTAGTATATAATAGCCATTCGGCCTTTTTTACCTGCGGCAGCCTTCCCCAGAAATGTCCTCTAGCAAAAGAGCAGAACCCGGATCATAAAACATGTGAACACCGTTGTTTAGATGCGCAGTTTTCTTTTCACTGGCGGCCTAGCTAACTGATAAGGTACAATTTAAAAATCCCCACGACATACTGGCACTTTTGGCAAAATGATGCAAGCTTTAAACAGATGAATGGTAATAGATCGAAAGACTATTTACATGCACACAAAACAGAATATTTTTTTTACCTTTCAACAACAAATCAACACTCACATTCCTCAAATGTTACACAGAAAACAATATGCATCCAGACCTAAAACCACATAAAAATATATAATGAAAACAGAATTACAGTCTAGGGAAACGTTAGGGCTGGAAAACTAAAATTTGACTGCTGAATCCCAGAACTAATTTAAGACTCAAAACAGAATACCCAGGATTTAAAAAAATCAGCATAAAAATTTCTCGAGGAACAGAAATAAAAAGGAAATGGAGAAAATCATATCCAGCCAGCCCTTTCTTTAGCCAAGAAATTACCCGTTCTCGATCATCTTACTCACTCGGCCTATGTTTGATATGAAGATAAAGTCTTCACACTATTTCAAAACTTCTTGTGGTTTTAATTCCATGTGTCAAGTAAATACGAGCCAGTTTCTTTTAGCAAATCCTTCACGAAGGCATCCCTCCCGTCAGGAAAACAGCTCTCGTATGCATTGCTGCACTCAGTTAAATAACTGATTCAAACCCCTAATGAAGGGGAGAGAAGTCTTCAATTTTTACATAATAATTTTGCAGTTCTAAATAATCCAGTTCAAAAGGTCCAATGCAGAAAAAAAAAAATTTGCAGAATTATTCAATATAACTAATTACATGTTTTGATATTATCAATAATAACTTAATAATGAGCAATTTATTTATCCTTAAACAGAACTCAAACTAAAAGACAGTTACCGCTTCATAGCTAAAAACCCCTATTAATTTATGATAAACATGATTTCAGTTAATTTTAATTTTGTTTTTGATTCTTAAAATGTTTATTTTAAAATTCTGTTTTTTTTTAAATTTTTTTATAAATTAAAGTATATAGCTAAGGTATGTAATAAGACGGAATAAAAATTTAAAAAAAATTATACTAGTATTATAATCTTGTGCATTACATCACGCACTGGATAATCTTTGAAATTCTAATGAAAGGTATAAAAGAGCATGAGGCGATTATTTCGAATAGGGCAGAGCACAAAAGGACTATTTGTTTATGGGAGATGCTTTCGCGGAGGACGTTTTCAAGGAAACTGTCTTGTACTTATGTTACAAATAAGGAAAACCATGAAAACTTCTATGCAGTGAATCCGTTAGCTGGGAATTAAAACCTAGATCAAACTACCTGAATCCAGCGGTTTTACGACTCAACCGCTGGGCCCGATGTTCATGCTAAAGTACTTGCACATTTCACGTTGAAAAAATTAAAACGTTTTGGATTACGTATTACTGATTTCAATGTGCCATATTTAAACAATGGCACATTGCAACTATTTTGATAGTATTAGATTTTTTTTTTCTTCTTACATTTAAATTTTCACAGTAATCTGCATTAATATAAAGACTTCATTCAAACTCCTTAAAGAAAGAAAGAACAAATTGTTAGTTTACTAAGAATTAATTACAGAAATGGGGAAGGTAAGCTTAAAGTGCTCACATCCCCCAAAATATTTCTAAATAATTTATATTAAAAAAAATTGTTAAGACAAAACTTTGCCTTTATCGCAAACATAAGTGGACAACACATTTATATATACAATTTTTAAAATCTGTGAATTTAATGTATATCTTCTGCATAATATGCTACGATATAAGAAATGTTAATTTATTTTAAATGTATACGTCATAAATATATTAAGACGTTTTTCCTATTTCCCAAATGGCAAAAACCTTACTTCAGAGGAAAATGTTAAATGAAAAACTCCTTTTAGACAAGATTTCGCAGTTTTTCTTATTCTACAAGTTTCAAAGAGATTAGTTCTTTCCGAATGCATTACTTGTTACTAAAACTGAATCTCAATATACTATACAACATTTGTTAAAATAAATTTCCAATATATTTTCCAGTTTTTTAGCCGCATTATGCGTTCGTATGAGGGCGCCGCCAAAATGTAGTCTGTTAAAAATCCTACAAGTGATTTATTTAATTCCCATTTATTTTTTACTCTCATTGCACACTAATGACATACAATACATGTATACATACATTGCGTAAAATATATACATTTCGATAAATGAACCAATAACACAGGTACAGGAAACACTCACGAATGCTTATGAAACTTCCGTCAATTATATTTTACACTACAGTTTGTACGGCTTTATCTAAATTTACGCACATTTTCATTTTTTATCCACCGAAATACTTAATTCAAACTTGTTCGTCAATATGTCGCAATACTGTCTTTTTTTAAATGCAACGTAAGTTTCAAACGTTTAGATGCAGTCTTTAATAGCTTAATTCATCATAATAGCCTTCTATAACACATTCGTAGTTACGTGCTTTTCATTACAAAAATTTAACATACTTCTAGACACACCACTGTCTAGCAACTGAAACTGAACATAATTATGAAATATATGAGGTTGATCAATGCTTCGACGGGGCTAACAATGCTTCGTTATACGTTATATGTTAGTGCAATACAGTGCAGTGCACACACAGACGTGCTCTTCATTAGCTTTGTAATGAAGTTGAGTTTTGGAAGTTGGATCCAATATTTGTATTTCTTACTAAAGACCATGATCGTATAGAAAATAGCATCCTTTTATAAGGAAGTCGGGAAATGTTCCTCTACCATATTATACATTATCTTTATTCTCTGTGGATTTGAGCGGTTACTAAAATTTACATAATGTATTTACTTTCAAAAAAATTGCACACGCAAATTAAAATACTTATTATTTTTATTTCGTTGCAATCGTGATTTCAGCATGATTGAGTATGAAGTCATTTAACTGGAAATCCCAAAACAGAAGTACATGAAATCCAGAGAATAGAAACTCTTAAATTCAGGCTTGTCGATAGATGCAAGCGATAAGTTAATTGCCACTGTATGATGCAATGGGAGAAAGGGCAACTGTTCAAAATACCCCGCGTGCAGGAATACGGAAATAACATCATCATCACTGCAGCCACCGGTATAGAAGTAGAAGATGACGAGTTACACATTTACAAAATTCAACGGTATGTTGTAGGATCTGTCTTTAGTCATCGTTCGTAACGCTCTATTTAATAAAGATTTACTCGGATTTTCGGTACTCGGCACAACTTCTTATACAGTAGAAATATTCGTAATAATTATTAGGAAAACGTACTACAGTTCTTCATTTATTTAAAAATCAGTTTTAATGAAACACTTCGGGCAATTTGGGAAAGCAATTAATTACCCTTTCTTAATACGATGAAAATTATTAAAAATTTCTTTTAAAATACGGGAAATTCACAGATAAAAATTCCCAACAACTACTTTCTGAAAGATACAAGAACAATGAATAGCACTTTAATCCTATCAACGACGGCTACAAGAATAATAAACAAACTTAGTTTCTAGTGTCTCGTTATCGGCAGTCGATGGACGTATTGAAACGAGAATTGCCAGCCCCTGTAGCTTCAGCTAAAGTTTTTCTCTCAATTCGCGAATGCAGAAAGCCAACTCCAGGAGGTTTCCTGCAGCTGAACATCGCGCTGTCGCGATAGCGATCGTTAAGATCCAAGCTGCGAGTCGTAAATCCCTCCAACTGGATAGATAACCACAAACTTACCAGAAGGCATTAGTGAGGCGGCGAAATACGAAGGACCGTTATGTCAAACGTCAACATAAAAAAGGCAAAGAAAACGTACATCAATGTTTTTCTTGCGTAACGACTTTCACCAGTCATGTACAGGATGCATGCACCGCGGATCAGAGGTAAAAAATTATTAACAATATCTGGGAGAAAGCAAAAAATGGTAAACATGGACCTAGTAGCGACTAAACTTCTGCGGAAATTTTTCCAGAGTTTAAGACGTGTCTTGAAAGAACAGAGAATATCTTCACAAGACACTTATTATCTTAGCACCTTTTATTAAAGCATGCATATCCCCAAACCATCGTTAAAATTCAGATATCGCAATTTGCTCAGATTTTAAAGTTTTCAAACATTTTGACGCAAAATATTACAAAAAGTAGGTTGTCAGCACTTACCTTTCTAATATGTTAATATCAAATTAAATTTTCACAGCCAAATTGTAATTTTTTAAGCGGCGAAGCGAAAAGGAAATAATGAGCATTGAAAAAAAAAATTAAATGCAACCACATAGTAACAAATGATAGGAAATGTTATTTAATACCTGTTAAATTCAAACAATGTTAAAAGATAGAGATTAAAAGCAAAATGCATGCAAATTTTTTCTGGGTCCTCTCTATAACGGAGCGAGGGACAAATACACTCGGATTACTTTCCGATGTAGTTTCTTATTGTTGGGTTGAAAACTGACATTAAAACTACTCTAGTAACTACATAAATCAGCCCTCCAGCGGCCGAGAGGTAATATCGCTAAACACTAGAAGTTCCGACCTGGGTTCGAATCTACCGCGAACGGGCTGGCTGCATGGCACTTTTGAGGTTTTCTTCATGTGTAACGTGTATACGAGGCAATTTTCGTTAGAAAGTCCTCCACGAAGGCATCTTTTCCTTAGGCAGGTAGCCCTAGTGTGCTTTGCCATAATAAACTAAACCAAAATACATAAATCAGCCAGGACTTTCTTTCATTAAATGTAGTATACCAAATGTCATATGGAAAAAAAATTAAAACTTCTACCTCAAACTGGAAAGATTGTCGACTATATTCGGGCTAAGTTGGGTTAGGTTATTTAAATACGGCAAAACACGCGAGGGCTATCTGCCTATTGGAAAAATGCTTTCGTAAAGAACTTCTAAAGAAAACTGACTCGTATACTCATTATACGATGGAAAAACCAACTAGCTTGTTCAGTAGATTCGGACTCAGGTCAAACTACCTGCATTTAGTGGTCTTAACCACTCAGCCACTGGTGATATACAGATTAATAACAGATGACACTGGTGAAATAACAGATTTTCCTTAATAAAATGCAGTCAAAGTAGGAAACAACGTTTTCAATAAAAAAAGTGAGTCAGCATGTTCAGGCAAAACTGATTATGCCTAAGGAAACTGATGAGAAATCATTGAAGACCCGCAAGCTACTTCTCTTTAAAAATCACACATGTTAATGGTTCATAGAACATTCTCATTCACAGGGAGAACGAGATCAGGAAAGCTTAAATGCGCATTTAGAAACAGAGGGCAGAACTTCTTGGAGACTTAAAATATTTACTCTTCATACCTTCAATTCAACATGCACACGAAATTGATTCAAAAACCAAGAAACAACAAAAAGCTTGTGTTCCTCTTTACTTCAATATGAATGTTTCAAAGTTTTACATGATTTTCTTACCTGGCAATTTTTACACTCAAGTTAGAACAAACACACTTTAATATAAAGATTTATCTCACACCGCGATCTAACTCAAGATTTATGTTTTATGTCATAATTAACCTGATTACAAAGAAGAAAAAAAAAACTATTTCTTAGCTCTTTTCCACAACGCAAAATGCCATGTGTTACAACGCAATATGATCAGTTTCAGAAGGAAAAAATAAATGACGGGTAATTTGAATGTTTTAAAAGTAAGTATCTCTTAATTTTGCATAACTACGTTAATTTTTTAATAAGCATAGTTATGTAATGATTTCCAAGGTGGGTAAAGTTTAAAATATTGTCTAATTAAAATAAATTATTATTCACGGGGTAAATATATTACATTAAAATGATAAAAATTTACATAGCACGGCATTTTCTGCATATGCCAGGAGTCATCTTTCTAAAGAAACATACATTTACCCGTGCGTTAGCCTCTACGACTGATAAACCATCGGTAAAATCTGCAGTGTCAGTCAAGTATATCCAAAAGAGGTTGAAAAGTCTGATGGTGTTACACATTCACAAATGACTAAGAACGATAATCTGAAAGTAAGCGGAGAACTGTCTTCCACAAGTCACCTGCTTTTAACAACAACGAAGGGCAAAGACTTCTCCCGCTCTTTCCAGGCTGATTCCTATAATTGCTAATTACATACAGACAGTTCGCAAAGGCAACCTAAGAACATCCTGCCCCCAAGCCATGACTCCAATGATGCTCTGCCACAGATGTGCCACTGAATTTGCACGATCTGCGGGGATTCGAAGGGAGGGATGAAGCACACACTCAAGATTCCCGGATATCAGGCCCTCCAAGCCTCAAGATGAGACTCGGAGGAGAAGAAAGAATCAAAGATGCAGAAAATCCTTTACACAACATATAATCACAATACTTAACTGAGAACTACGATGAAGATCAATTATGCAAATGAATAAAAAAAATAGTTACATATAGATGTTTGAGTTCCCATACTCATTAAGCATGCCAGTTAAATCTTCATTTCAAATTCTGTGGATATTTCGCATATATGATCACATTATCGATGGATATTCGAAAGCATTTTCCATATAGTCAAAAACAGTCATTGCTTCAACTGATACTTTTCTTTTCTGCATTCAAAAGATACACTTCGTTTAAAATACCCTTTTACTGTTGAAAGCAAAGTGTCATAATTAACGAAATCGATAAGTTGGCAAAATACCGTATTTCCTCGTGAACTTTCTCTCTCTCTATCTCTTTTTTTTTACTAATTCTATCGTCCAAAAATCGAGAGTAGAAAATTCTGCGAATAATTTTATTTTCGACAGACGCGGCTACAGTAAGAACATAACAAATGAATAGTAGTCACAGATAAACTACAGGTAACTATCACAATATTATTTCTTTAAAAAAATCCACATTCCACTATGAATAAAAAGAAATATTAGTATTACAATATCTAATAAGATATCTTCATTTTTTAATTCCCTGTAATTTAAATATCTTCCGTTCTTACTGTTGTCTCTTGCACTCCTTAGGCCTCAAATCATCCATAAATAATTACAAAAGGTGAATGTGCAGCTTATTCAGCGAAATTGTAGACGGAATGTCCGCTCTTATTGGTCGTTTCTAGTATTACGCTGGCCAAAACATCCATAAGTTAGAAGGGAAAGGTTCAGCGTGACTTACGCAGGTAGTTTGGGAGGGAGTTAAGAGTTTTTTCGTTTTTAGTAAGACAAAAACGATCACTACGTGGACAATCCGTTTTAAAACATAGCTCATTTTCTAAACGCACCGGGGAAGGAGAAAGCTGCACGAATCTTTTCGTAGTGGGAAAAATACGCGAAGAAATACGGTAAATCCAAATATTATTCTCTGTTATTTTAGCTTTATTATTTCTACTTCACTGCATAAGAAATTAATTTCTGTCCCACATTATGAGCATGACATATTTTCAGCAAATACATTAAGTATTTATAAAATATCAATAAATTCAAGGTCGCGTCATAGTTGACGCAACTAGTGTTGTAGCACTGAGCGCTAGAGATTGCACTGGGTAGCAAAGAGACGTAGCGCTGGCCCTGGGTTAAATTTATACAACTTTCTCAATGTTTTTAACTCTACCAGCCATCTAGAGTTCTACTTAATTATGTAAGCACTTCTTTGACAAAAGTATTTATCAATAATTTATAAAGACATGTAATGTAAAAAACGCAACAAAATAAGAATTAAATTAATTTATACGCAATAGATTTCCCCGCGAAAACGCTCCTTATTTAAACGGTTAGCACGTCAAGTTAATAATCAGAATGATCCGTGACCCCGGCGACGGGGCACTTGACTTTTCAAATTTCGTGTTCCTTCCTACAAATAATTTGCAAGAATTTGCCAGATAGGCGCATTAAAATTTAAAAATTTAAATTTATAAATTTTCCTTGTACCAGCCCTTGTAAGAAAAAATAAATAAATAAAAATTGCACTAATGTTTAATATGTTTGAAAAGAATAAGCTTAATAACAGACATTTACAGTAAATTAATTTATTACTAGCATATAAATGTATTTGGCAGTTTTATTTTGAATGGTCGGTTTGATTGACTAAAACTGGAAGAAATTACTAGTTTATTGATTTTATCCGCAAGACAACTCGCCATATACAGCATATTCCTATATAAATAAGTAATCCATTTAGTTAATATGCAAAAGAATATTATTGTAAAAAAAATAACAATAGTTTGTAAAAATTTTCGAATATTTAGTAAATTAACCAGCTATCTAATGCGAGTGTTACCAATCATATTGTTATCTTAAACCATATTTTCTCAACTTTGTTTAGTTCTTCTCCCTTTTCCAGAATTTCTTTTGTTCAGCCCACTTCGAAGAAACTACTGTTAAATTTTTTAAGCACAGCTGTGCATGTAGTTTAATCTTTAAAAATAAAACTGGGATGAGAAAATAAAAGAAACAGAAACTTAAATTTTAGAGCGGTCTGTTAAAATAAATCAAAGAACGAAACGCCCATAAACAGATTCAGATAGGCCTCAGCGAGACAGCCTGGATGCTACGAGATGCTAGTAATTTGCCTACATTTTTTGACAGCTGGCTTCTTAAATCTTTACAATAAAGTATCTACTCCTTTTTTTCCGACAAAAAATTTGCGATTGCATAAATCCACGTTCAGTTCAAGAGAATGTAGAAAATGTCATCCTCCTTTTCTTTAAACCGCAGCCCGTAGTGCTGGATAAATTGACGGTTTCTACTTCTGCTGCTAGAGGTCAACGATACTCTCTTTTTTACGAACATTTAATTCATTATTAGTTCCATATGCGATTAAATCTTTTTGCAATGATAATTCTGGTTCTTCAATACTTGAAAATGAATCTAAAACTTAATCGTGAATCCTCAAACAAAAGATACCGCGGACTCAGATGTTAAGACCATCATGTAGTACCTTTCAAATGTTGAACAATGTCTTCATCCTGCTTATTCAATGAGTAAAGTTTCGGATACTGATAAATTCTTTTTCACGCCCTGATTTGTGTTTCCACAATACTGACAAAACGTACTGATTTCTGCCAATAAACGAGCTCTGAACTTTTCACAATCTACACAGAAAGCAGCCTACTACTGGCTTGAATTGCATATCGCTGCACATACAAGACTTGCAATCTTGTTTTTAGCCTCGTATCTGTAAACTGCATTTTGAAATAGAAAGCATAATGCATAAATTTAAACCAACGTATATGAAAGACTGCAATAAATATGATAAATAAATATAAATAAAATACACGGAAAGGAAATCATAATTAACTGAGATATAATAAAATGAATGAATAAGAAAAGGACCAAAATTGTGTAGTAGTAAATGCTATTAACAGATACTTGTTCAATGAACTGAAATTAATGAGGCAAAAAACATGCATTAATTGTAAAGTTACAGCATTTTTTATTTTACCACCTCAAAATTATGAACAAATGACCCAAAATTTAAGTAGTCAAGTAGGCTAAATAAAATGTTCAAAACGAAGATAAACTTTCACTCCTCATCCATCTAGCATCTTTTTGCGCAATAACTGACTCTAATGAAGACTAAGTGGAAAATCAATTAAAAAAAATTCATCATATAAGGTTGGCCAGGAAAAAGATGAATACCTTAAAAAAATATCGTTAAAATGGTGCCTTATCTTATTTACTTAGGTCAGCAGTTTTGACCCGACTGTAGAGCAATGACTTAGATTTTACGAAATTTAAGCAATTTGAATGAATTCGACGTCACAAAATAAAAAGATTAGGGCGAGTTTTAAAAATAAATTATTATACACGTGCAACTTTTGCAAAAATGCTACAAGAATTACAATTTTGGAGAAACCGGGATAAGATTTCGGCAAAAAAGCGCTAAAGAATTATCTCCCTTTGTGGAGGACTTCAGAAAAGTTAGATCATAGTTATCCTGTAAGGAGTGCAGTAGATTTCGAGCATGAAAAAACTTACGCATTTAAATCAGTTCCATGCTACGTAGGAATTTAAGGATTTATTTTATTATTTTTTTAATAATGTATCACAGCTAGGATTCACATTACGAAGTACGCCCTACTCTTCTAATTAAACTCTATATTAGACAGTGATAACATTCTGACGAAGAGTATAGTTTAATGGAAAAACCTGACTAATCTAATCACACGATTTGAAATGAAGACAGTTCTTTCATCTCTGATTACAGAATCTAACTCTGACACCGCATAAATAGATCTTTTCCAAAATGGGAGAAAATATTCCCCGCTCAGATTTCAGTGACTTCATTTACGCTAACTGATAAAGATATCAAAATGCTTTACAATGGAAGTAGAAACAGACCACATAAAAATTCCAGCGATGCTATTTCCGGCTTCTGCCAATTCTTCTCTTAGTTCTCCATTACCGCATCCCGATTCCG
Source organism: Stegodyphus mimosarum (assembly GCA_000611955.2). Classification (NCBI taxonomy): domain Eukaryota; kingdom Metazoa; phylum Arthropoda; class Arachnida; order Araneae; family Eresidae; genus Stegodyphus; species Stegodyphus mimosarum. Next base: position 169,536 of record KK115932.1, on the reverse strand, counting down.
AAGAACATATTTAAAATGTAAAGGGAAAAAATATCTTTCATTTATTTACTCTAAATAGGCAAGGGTAAAAAATACCTTATTCCTTCCATCTATTAATATATGGAGCTATACGTATAGAAAGGAACAATTTTATAGCATGATAGTGAATAGCCCCTGGAGATTCTCCACGCTAACCAACAAACATAATGACAGTTGCTTTTTCAAGATTTCTTTCCAACACTTTTTATC
>KK115932.1:150597-169286 GCA_000611955.2 Stegodyphus mimosarum | reverse complement strand
CCCTATTCTTTCTTGATCACCCCTCCCTCTTGCCCTTTCTTTTTCGGACTTATTTCCGCTTTAACACTTATCGCGCCATTTCGTTCCCAAGCTGTTTCTATTCCATTTTGCGGAAAAAAGAATAAAAAAAGAGAACGAGAGAAAGAGAATTAACTCGCGTTGATGCTTATCTCGAAGAGAAGCAGTGTTGCTTAGTTTTTTGCTCTAATACTCATATAGTGAGCGCCAAAATGTTCTCCAGTAAACCGAAAAAGAAGACCGACAATGTTAATGACTCGGTATCAAAAGATGTGGCGAGATCTTTTTCAGCGAAATCTTTGTTATATGCAAACTGCAGGAAGTCCTTAAGGGATTGCACGCGGGAAGATGGAATTTCACGAAATATTAACTAAGCTTTCTTTCCGTTATATATAATTCTAAGTGCCTGAAGAGAGTCTTTAAAAAGAAACTCGGAAATGACTGATTACTCGAATTAAAATAACTCTGCATAAGGGAGTAAAACCCTTCACAAAGGGCAACATTTCAAGATTGGAGCGTGCCTATCTTATGCTTAAAGAATACAAAGGGGGAATAAAAGTTTATGGGACACTTAGATCTCAATCGAAAAAACAAATTAAATGTTTCAATTTTACCCTTTTTAATGTCTGATCAAGCCAGACGAATCATCTTAAAAAAATATAGAACTAAATGACATTATGAGATACGGTTTCTGAGCTTAATGTAAATAATATAAGGCTTACGCAATCAAGATTTAGAAGTTGCGTTAACACTGCGTATAAGATCTGCGCATATAGTAATGGCCCTTGGTATGAAATCTATTTAATCAACAGTCACTGCTGTTTTCCACGTAAAATTTAATCGAATTAAACATTAGTTAAGGCAGTTCAGCTCGTTAATCTTTAGAAGAAACTGACGAGGAAACTCAAGGATTATATATATAAATCACATTAGTCATTCACCTTCAAAAACAACCTAATCCGCAAAATATAAACTTCATTACGATTCATTATATTGCATTAAGAAACGTACTGGAAAGTGTTTCCTCACATTTGTGAGGGCCTATCCTACGAAATCCCTTTGAAAAAAACTTATCTATAATGATATTATATTCAGTTCCTCGCTTAACAATATATACATTATCAGTATTGATTCTGGTAAATTTCTTTAATATTTTTCAAAAGGCTTTTATAAATACTTGCAACTAATTATTTGATATATTACCGGATACTCCATAAAATCTAGAATTCACAGAACTGTAAATCCAAATGAAGATGATATTTTCACTCAACTTGAACTCTTTCGATCACACCACCGAGACCACTACGTATAACAGAATGTTATAGAATGCAAAACTATCGATGTTATGATTCCAGACATCCAATAAAATCCCACTGGCTACTGATTTTACGAAATCACGGTATTTCAGTAGTATTAATTCGTTTGATTTCCGATAAAAATGAGTTAACCACTTAGTATATCCCCAATTCTTCCAGCGAACACTAAATAATAGGCAGTTTACAAAAACATTCCTCATAAACAAGGAACATGAGAATCATAACTGAATAAGGAAGAGTATTGTACATAAAAATTTAATTTGTAGAGACAATAGGATTTTTTTTATACTCAAGATGTGAAAAATGAGCACTGTCCTAGCCGGGACTCGAACCTCTTGAATACGCGCCGAGTGTGCTGACCATTACACCACGAAGCCATGCTAAGAAGGCGGGAGAAATAACTTATAATAAACTTCCCCTTGTAATTTTACAGCATTGCAGTAAAAAATTAGTAATCGTTATATTTGTCATAAGAACGATATTTAATAATTTTCAGGCAAACAAATATTGTTCCTACTTTATGCATACAAACATTAAATATGCCTATTTTTGCATAATTTCAGTTATTTTCTAATTCCCTTATCAACATTATACAGTTACTGCTAGAGCATTTTATGCCTAACGTTACTGAACTGGCTTAAAACTAATGAATCATTCGAGAACACCCCTTTAGGGTGCACGCAAAAAGTTTTTCCCACCACCTCTTTTTATTCAAAATAATCCACCAGAAAACAATCATTCTCTGCCACCTGTATGGAATGGTAACGGACGATGAACTGTCACTGGATTCCAGAAAACAAACAAAACCAGCCAAGAGTGTCGGTGTGGTTTTCGTTGATGTCATCAACATCACAACACTTTTTTAGCCCAAAGGGCTATTAATTTCGTTCTGGCAGTTTGCGTCGAATCGCTATAAACGGCATATCCCTTTTCATTATTGTTTCCACCAAATGCTCGAACACCTGCATTACATTTAAAGAAATTATATAATGAAGAATCTGCATAAATGTACGTATGTTTTTCGCATTGTTATAAAACAACAGTACCTAGAACCAACAAACTTTGAATCTTCCACCCGAATATGGGCATCTGGAAGCCCTAATTTGTAATTTATTTTATTATCTATTTCATATTTTGTAAAATTTTAACGAATTTTTGATTAACAAACTCAACACTTTCAAAGTGAGCAATGGAAACACTGTACGGGGGAAAAAAAAAAAAAAATCTCCACTTGGCGAGACTGTATCGGAAATTCTAAAGATACGCTCTTTTTAAATTATTTTGTGATATTGCTGTCGAAATGAATTATGGTTTAAGTGCGAAGAACATGATATTTATAAAAGTTAACACACGAAACATTAAAAAAGTCTAAAAACTTTCATTTTCTTAATTATCAAGAACATAACTCAGTTGTTTTTATTTGTTTCTAAACCGCTCTCAAGTCCTGCCCTTCATAAAAAGATCTGAAAATACATTAGAACCATCACCTTTCTAATATGCAAGATGCTTCTTACGCTAAAATGAAACATTTAAGTTAAAAATAAACATGCCGCTCAGCTTGGTATGGTGTTTAGCGGTGCCGGTTGTCATATCGTTTGTTTGGGGTTCAGATCTCGGCCAGGATACTACTTGTACAGATATCTGCAACTGTCTCCCCCCCTCCCCTCTCGAGAATGTCATAGCATCTATCCAAACGGAGCACCTTGGGAACGTTCTCTGTGACGAAATGGTTATTCCTGAATTAATATGCATATGCCTCCTACAGCACAAATTGACTGAAAAGCTAATATACTAAATATTTCAAAGAGACTGCCACAACATATCATACTAATGCTTTTATGAACAGATCTTGTATATAGTTAATATAAATTGAGGCTTCCCGAACAACTAAATTTAGTTTTTAAATTTTGAGCAACCATTAACAGGAATTTTTGAAGAAATTCCGATGGCAACAAGCATGATTAAAATTGAAAATTATCGCTTTTCATCTTAAAAATTTCCATAAAATGAGTGTATAACATTCAATGATTTTTCTTTTTTTTTTCACGAGAAAAGTTTTTCATCAAAAATTTCTACATCCAAAAAAACTCCCAACTAGGTGATCTTCCATTTTAATCTACAGAGACACTTCTTCCGCTCACTGTCCAAGCCAATAAACCAACATACAATGAATGGCATGTCTCAACCAGATCATTTAAGACAAGGACGATGAGAAGTTTCAACTCAAAAATGCGAGGGGTATTTTAGTAAAGAAAAAGGAAAGAATTCCCGTCTTTTTTATCAAAATATTATGGTGCTTCCGTAAAGATAAATTTACAATACTTTTTTTCCCTCCTTTTTTAATATGCGTTCTCCAAAGCGTCATTAAAACGCGAAATTACTAAGAACACACAAAATTCGGAAATTTCTCTTACGGTTAAGGATTAATGTAAATTCCATTGCAATATTTCACACACATATTTTTCCCGCCATATACTTCATATAGTAACGATGTGAGCATAGAAATCACAGAAAATCTGTTAAGTGTGTTCTGATTTCAAGAGTAATATACTTTTTCGAGGCGACCTACATTCAAACTAATATTTCACTTGCGATACGACGCCACCTCTAATTTACTGATTGCACAAATGCGATTAAGATTCCGCCACTAGTATTGACAATCCTTGATCAAGTAACATTGACGTTATCATTTCATCTCTCCTTACAGACGGCACACATTCACCAAGAATTTCATGTCCGCAAATGGATTTAATTTAATGGTTTTTAGTTTAACGTTTGCCTGAGCTTTCAACTACAATTTGTTTAAAAATATTTTCAGCAAAACACTGTTTATCCAATTTACCTGAGGCTAAGCCATTTCGGATAACCCACAATTTGTCCCATTTCACATAAATAAATCAGAAATGGCTCATTTACATTATTTAACATGGTAACATTAAATATCGACACGTTCTGCATAATATTAACTTCATAATTTCCCTTTCAATTGTTTTAATTTCATTTAAAACACACAAAGTTGTAATTAAGAAAAGTTAAATTTTATTCATTGCAATTATCCCTTTTAATTATTACGAACCCATAGTTGATATGAAAGTTATTATTGTAGTTTAAATGCAAGTTATACACATGGGGGGGACAACTCACAAAAACCCACCAAAAATAAGTTTTCGGTTTTAAAAATCTTTTAGGATAGAAATTGCAAATACCTAAAAGACAGAACTTAAGACTAAAATTTTTATGTTGCATATGTATACACATAACTAAAAAAATTAACAAATTTCTATTCGAATAACTAAGACGTGTTTTCATAAGGGATTTATATTATGTGGCCATACAATGAATAATAATTTGCTCTCTGAATACTATTTACAATTTAAAATATAATAATAATACATAACATTTTCTAAAAATTAAACCCTCATTTAGAACCGAAGCAAAGCCCACCATTTCAATAAAAATGTCATTTTATTTTCATTCAATGAAAAATTTGAAACAGTATACCGCATTAACATAGTAATTGCATGTAATCTCCGAAATAAAGTTCAAGACAAACTGATTTTTGAACTGATTGCTAAATCATGGCAAACAATCAAGGGTTTTCTGCCTAATATATTCCTAGCCATTAAAATTGTAAGACTATGAAGGTAGCAGACAATCAACGTGAAATTTGCATAATAAATATAGCATGGAAGGACATGAAATTGATTAGCATGCAGCGCATATGCAAATGATTGATTGTATAGCAGCAGATATCCAAATTTGACCACGGGAGAATAATAGTGTACCACGACTACAGCTTATCATACCGCCAAATAGCTGCCGGTATTGATCAAAATCCAATTACTCTCATGCGAATATGGAATCGATGGGTCCAGGAAAGACGGACAGAACAATTTCCATGCACCAAGGGGCGATATAACGAACTCCTTTTACAAATGACTAATACGAAGCGTACAACCACATCACACACCCAGTCAAAGGCAATACGGGTGTGGCACGGCAAAAACGAAGAGGCGTCATCCGAAGTTGGATGAGAACGATGAGACGGACTGTAAGACGTCATCCTTGAGGTCATCGGCTGTTTACACGGCAGCAGGAACGAAGCACATAGAATCGTATGACATAAGCTCCTCAGATGAATCCCGCTTCTGCATGAAATATCACGACGGACGTATGTGCACGAATCTTTCTTTACGCATTGCCATACCTGCCCAGCACCAGGAGTTAGGATATGAGGTCCGACTGAATGCGAATCCCGCTCGCATCTGCTAGGTAAATCTGGCACTGACCTGTCAGCATTAGCTTACAGACATGCTAAGGTGCGTGAATGTCCCATAACCTTAGCACTATCCTACTAGAAACACTTTTCAACAGAATAATCGGCGACCACATACGACTGAAGTTTTCCACCCTTCCTTAACACACAGTACTTAACACCTTGGTTGGCGTGTTCGCTTTATCTTTTCCCGATAGATCACCTCTGTTCTGTGTCACACGCACTAGAAAGAGAAAAATACCATTGGCTACATCAGATGAAATGTGGCAACGGATTGCAGTTGCCAGGACTTCAGTATTCCAAAATGCCATCCAAAGCCTCGCATGATAACAGCGGCTATCGTTGCTCATGTTCACCATATTCGAAACTGACCATGGTATTTTTTTGAGGGGGGCTCCAACGTATTTAAAAGTTTAATGCTTTCATATGTACATTATAAGGAATTTAATATAAACTTGAGCCCACCAGCGGCCAAACAGTAAAATCGCTAAATACTACTAGATCGACCTGAGTTCAAATTTCGGAGATTGCTGCATGGAGTTTTCAATATTCTCCTCACGTGTAATATGAATACTATCCAGTTCTCGACACAAACATCTACTCCCTTAAGCAGATATTCGAGTTGTCATAATCTAAATAACTCAGCCTAAAATAAATTTAGATGTGTTATCTTTTATTCTAATTGGCGATGCAATTTTAATTACCAGCACTGTAGAAGAAATGATTTTCGAAAGATTTCGCTAACTAAATTATACTGAATTACATGAGAACTGGCTACTAATTATGGAAGTTTCCCACTTAAAAGCACGTCCTAAGGGAATACCTGTTATATATTTTGCATTGCATTAGCGACAAGGCCTCCTTTGGGCTGGGATTATCGCACGAAGAGCTATATTTTAAAACGGGAATTTAAAAAAGAAGGAATTTTCTCAGGGGAGGAGGAGTTAGGTGTTCGTCTAGTAGTAGATTCAGAGTGTTGATAAAATCAAACTGAACTCCCAACTGAAATCCTATAAAAACCGAACTGAAATCCCAATTGAAATTCTAACCAGTTTCTTTCCGTGACACTGAGTTCGACACATTCCCCCACTTCTCTTAAATAATATGGCGCCGATCAAATTCAGCGAAAAACTATTCGTGTTGTTTGTTGTTTTCAGTGATTGAAATTATGACGCTGAATTCAACGATTCTGAATAAAATTAATGACTGCATAATAGTTCGTAAAACTAATGTTTAATATGCTACTTTCAGGAAATGCATTCCCTTTCTCTTCTCCTGGAAGGGGGGGGAAGTACGACCCAATTACAGAAAGTTTGGAAACTTCTCTGTCGCTAATTTCCACAATACCGTAAAATGTTAATCAGTCTTTGAATGCTTATCATGCTAAAAAGCGTATTCCGCTCAGTCTTCGATAATTGATTTCATCCTCATTCACTTTCTTCAACAAGCACGAACACTATTATTTTACACGCAAATTTCCGTTCCGAGCTCCTTACGTATCAAACGTAAATTTTAAATAAAGTGCCCTCATTATCAATCAGAGAGCTTAAAATAATATTTCAAAATCAGTCACGCAAAAGAATAATCGATTAGTACCGCTTTCCAATCTTGCGGATATACAAGTGACCAATAATAGCACAAATAAGCGGTCCTGTATGTAATGGAAATCAATAGTGTTCCCTTTCACCTCCGTTATTTCAAAAGCGCATTTCTCAGCATGCACGTTAATGGTGAGAACCCAGAAATCGTTATTATATTCACTGCATTCTAAAACTGGAGCTACCACAAATGAAATCTGTATTTTTGAAATATGCCCGAGAAACTAATTTGTTATGAAATAATGCAATGCACACTGATAGAGAAATTTAGAAATACAATTTGATTAAAATACTTATTTAAGTGAACGCATATTGCGTGCGAATAAAATAAACTATGGTTCGTATTGCATTTCCTAGTATTAAAATTAGAGGCTTTTATAAAAGCTTTAAATCAACTTTCGCCGCAAGCCAACGAAAATATCAACATTATTTCAGAAAAGCTAAATACAATTAAGAGCATCCGAGCCTGTAAAATAAAGCCATTATACCTAACATATTTAAATAACTTAAAATGCTTCAGACCGTTTCTCAACCACAGTAAACAAACACATTGAAAGCTCAAGACATTTTTAATTAATATGTATTTCATGCCATTCAGAAAAGTTCAAAACAAAATGGTACGACATACAAAGAAGCAGTTTTATTTTGAGAGAGGCACTATTTTGTGACTCTATTTTGTTAAAAGGCCAATTTCCTTTTACAATTAAATTTTAAATCCAAAGTATTCTCCAGATGTCAATAAGACATGTTCATTTAAATAAAAAGGCATTAGAGATAAGCGTATTAAAAAAAAAGAAACAAACAAACAATAAGTAGATCCCTTTTCAAATATAAGGAGATAATTAAGATAGAAAAATTTTTGTATAACTCTGAAAGTATGATAAAAAAAAAGTCTTGTCAAAAGAAAATAGCTTTCCCTAAAATTTGCAAACTGCATACTAACCCTTTCTTAAGTTACAGTTTTAACTGTCACCAACACTATCTGTCTACAGAGAAGGATAACCTCGTAGAGGATTTTCTAAGAAAAACTCACCCTTATTTTTACTACACCTGGGGGGGGGGAATCGAGAAAACCTTATTCAACCAACTTGTTCCAACCACCACGTATGGAACTCAATACCGAACTACTTTAGTTTCACGGTTGTAGCCACTCGGTCTCTGGTGGACTAAATGTAACACGTAACACAATTTAAAGTATTGTAATAATTCTTAAAATCCGTTTTCGAAATATGTATTTTAAATAACATTCAAACATTATGAAAAGTAAATAAGGAGATTTTTATTTACGAGTTGTAAGACTACTGACTAACTTTTCTTTTTTTTTAAATAAAATATTACTCATTGTCCATCATCGTTGCTTGGCTTAATTAAAACTGCATTCATACTGGTTAAACAAACCAGCTGATATGCAGTTTTCTGCTAGAAAACTTGAATGCAAATAAGCAAATTAGTATCCTAATAATTTCGGTATATGGCAAGCAATCTAAGAATAAAAAAAAGAATATGTACACAGTGGCTGTTCCTTTCGCTTGTTTCTTTCTTCTACAGTATTCACTCTCCTTACAAAGAAAATCTACAGTAAGCGCACGTGCTGATACTCTTGCGACGTTAATGGGAAATTAACGAGGGCGGTAACCAGCTTTGAAGACCAGCTGTGTGCTACACAGCTTTAGAAGTTTCAACATGCGGCGACAGATACCAGCAAAAAGCAAGTCGTAGCTATTAAACTAGCCCTACAGATAAGCAGTGAGAACAATCGAGAGTTTTCCATTTTACAGGAAACTCTTCATCCTTAGAGTTTCAATCTAGCGTTATCTTAGTAACGAAGAGGAGAGTGAACAGACGTAAAATATTATTTATTCTGGAAGAATTCCTATTCGGCGCAAGGCTGTTTTCCGAAATCGTATCTTATCTGTCAAGGATCTAATTAAGCTGCATCGCGTTGGAACATTATACATTGCAGGCTATCTTCACATCTGTCAACACTTCGGACGAATATGAGCGTCCAGCGACGATTGATAGCTGAATGTAAGCATTGCCTTTCGTTGGTAATTATCGTTAAATTGTAGCAGAAAACGTCGTAGAATAACATTCTGAGAGCTTAATGTCCAAGTTGAATAACGAGCGAGTTCTGCGCTACGACTTCGAATAACGGTTTTACATCTTAACAGCAATTGCATTTTCTTATTATTTAAATGCGATGACTATACTAAATTTATATACATCATTTAATATTATCTGGTGTACATAAAGTCGTACATTCAAGAAATATTTCGAACCCTAATTTTTGATGCAAAGTGGATTTTGAAGCTACCTCTAAACAATTGGTCTTTATCAACTATAAACTAACAAGGATGTATTTAAGAAGTGTAAAATTTCGTATGTAAGACATTGGATGAGTTTTATTGTTCCTCAGACCATAAAAGAAGCCAAAAAGCAGCAATAATTATTAAATTAATTAATTATTATTTCAAAACTATCCGCAGTCAAACTTAATAATCAACCAAGTATAATTCAAGACGGTGAAATTTTATAGTCAGACATTCCATTGCAACCTAGCAGCTAAATATCAAATGAATTCGACATAATTACAAGGAATTTAAACAAAAAATTATTTCGTTCACGAACGCGTGTCAAGCAGAGATAAGAGCTATTACACAGTTTTACACCAGTTACTCCCAATTCATATAATTAAAAAGCCTTAAAAATCTTGTCCTCCAAAAGAGGTTCTCCGTTTTAATAACCTTAAAATTTTTTATTGCATGTATGTATGTTACCGGCATTGTATGAAAGCCAGTATTCTATAGGCATTTTATAGAATGCTGAAAACTGGCTCGCAATGTATGAAACAATGAAATTTAATACATTTATTCTATAGAATGCCAAATGAAAAACCAGCAAAGTAAGAAATACATCTCCGATTCGATTCGAATATCCATACATTTAATACATTCATACATAATCCATATATTTAATACACTCATTCCATACATTCTCACACAATATTTTATTTAATAAGATATAAATGTTGTTTTGCACAGTTTTCATTTTATGTATTTTGAATAAAAGTTTTTCAATCGCATTCTCATTATTTTTTCCAAAATAACCCTTGTATTTCTCAGGAATGCGCGTCTTTTGAATAATAAATCTTATCATGACCTTTTCTTCATACATAGCATTTGTCGTTCTACAGAATGCCTAGGTATTATATAAAATGCCTAGGTATTATATAAAATGCCTAGGGAAAGGGAAAAATAATTCCCGCACTTTGTCTAAAAACGCCAGACATTCTACAAAATGCCAAGGTATTCTAAAGAACGTTGGCGTTTCTTTCATTGCCGGTAACATACACACAAACATATATATGCGGCGGACCACACAGAGATGAGAAAATCATGTATGCTGTCCCCGCACGTCACTGTTTTCAAGCTTTTACGATGTGTGACACAGCATGGTCTGACATCGCGGACGCCATAATTCGTTCCATTTGACAGTACAAGAGACCAGTGTCACGACATTTTAGCGTCTGTGTCTGTCGTTAAAGGCTCTCGATTTCAGAAGAGCTGATGAGCCAATGATCTTGTTTTTCTTCTGATGTCGCTCCAGATATAACGAATCAGAGGATATAAACTGAAAAATTAAGGAGGAGTGGCTAATTCAGTTTGCAGCTTGTTTCCATCCTAACAACAAGCCATAATGCTCTTGAACTCTCAACTAGACAGACCGTCGTTAGCAAGTTCCTCATGTCACGAGGACAGTATTTCACTACTATAATTGTTCTATGCTATCCATGAATTATATATATATAATGAACTCCGCAGTGCTAACACCTATCAACTCATTAATACCAATGAAAAAATCATTCTAAAAAAGTTCAACGCACTCCATAAAAAACTTAAAATTCGCCTCAACAACTATTTTAATCGTTTTGCAAATCTCTACGCACTGACTATATTCCATAAAAATCCAATTAAATTCCGCTCCACAGCTAACGGTACAAAAAATTTCTTGAAAGAAATCGACTACCGTTTTGCGCTCCTCCTAAGACAAATATTCAAATTTATTAATGATATCGATTTTCGAGAACACAGCCTCAACTGGATCATTAATAGCAACGAAACAGTCTTGAATACATTGCAGACAATAGATATCGAGAATATTAATTGCTATGATTTTGAAAATCTATACACATCTTTAGCATTAGAGGAAATTTAAAATAGCCTTCTTACGTTACCAGATCTTTTTCCACGGATCGACCGGATCATCACAAAAAAAGATTTGAAACTTTATCTACCTTTAACAATTATTTATTATTTCATAACAATTAACAATTATTTATTATTTCATAACAAGTTTTATAAGCAAGTAAAAAGCTTCTCGTTATTGTAATAAATATGTTTTTGAGTTCAAAAAATGCAGTAAGTGTTACGCAACCTCACAAATGTACTAATCATTATATGGAGTCAGAAACGCTACCTGCCGCCGGGTACCCACAGATATATATGCAGCAACTGTAACCAACTGAATACCTTTATTAACATTTTTTGGTGCAGACACTGCTGATCTCTGCACTCATTTTTGTTCAGTTTCATACATTTCTAACAATATATTTTATACAAATGAGATGGCACGTTAACAACGCAGAAGCGCAGAAGTAACACGCAGATTCAAATGTAAAGGTCAGGTTAATAAAAATGCAGTTGTAGTTTTACTTTATTCCCGCTGGTTAAGTAACAGTTTGTGATGCAAATTTTAATATTATTCGCTGAAGTGTTAAGCAAGTACGTGCGTCATTATGTAAGAATCATATGACAAGGATTAATTTTGGAATGACAGGTTTCAAAAGTATAAGAATACTACTATTTTTAGGATAAAAAGAGAAATAAACGCACTAAAGTTAGGATTTCATTTTACACGTTCTTTATGTGTGTGTGTGTGTATGTGTAATAACAAAATACGACGGCTGCTCTAAAAAATGATTGGCGACCTCAAAATTAACTATTCTATATTTGATGTTCTTCCCTCTAAGTTCATATGTTCTCTGAAATTCGAGATGTTTCCATGTCACATAACGTTGCTAAAAAAATGGTACTACAACCCAAAATTAACCAATCACAGCTTGGATATACTTGAGCATTTACTTTATCAATAGCTACTAACTGCGTAGTCTCTCTCTCTTTCGCCTGCCTGTTGATAGCATGTCGCTCAGCCTCTGCTAGCTATTCGCCAAATTTTAAAATGTAATTGCATATCTAAATTCATGGGGGGAGTTTAGCACTCCTAATTTTCTACCGGTTATGAAGATATATGTGCTAAGAAATTCGTCATCCAAAAAATAAATGATGTTTTAACTATTAAGCTGGTCGTGCTTCTTCTAAAATTTCATCGGATCATTCCAGTATGACGCAATTTCCGATTATCTACGCAGCATTATTTTTGGCCATCACAAGAACGTGATTGTTTTTATCTCCCGCCAAAAGTAAAACATTACATATATATATATATATATATATTTATATACATGCACACATATATGTAATATTTTGAAGCAGTATTGATGTAGGAACACAGAGACGTAGAGACGTTTAAATTCCATTTTTATTTCTACTTGGCATCTGTGCCCACAATCACTTGGCATTCTAATCGTGCCTATTTGCAGAACATCATTTACACATTTGATACTTTTGCGACAGGAAGGAAGCCCAGCGAAATTACGTACATGCAGTGCACAGACAGAAACTTAAGTGCGTAGTCAACCAAAATGGCAGGCTGTTAAGAGAAAGGTTTTGGTTTAAGTTCAAAATAAACAATATCTAATCTATCTTTCTAATAATAGCCTTTTAACATCCCCCGTATGAATTCCAAAATTAACAAAGCAATAATGTCTCCCTTAGATTCTAAAAAAGATCCGTCATCTAAACTCTATTGAGCACTTATCGATGAAATCTGAACCCAACATCTGGACATTAATCTCTCATGTGATCTGAAATATAATGCGGTATAAAAGGTAATTGTGTCCCAACCCTCTCTCTTCGCTTTTCTCTGCTGCTTCACTTCACTTCATCGCTTTGCCGTTAGCAACGCAGAGTTTACTTTTGTAACTTCGTCCCTTGTTTAAGAAGATGTAAGGGGTATACACTGCGAGGTGCATAACGCACCCACAGTGATGATGTGCATTAACAAGAAATGAAATTATGTGTGGAATTTACGATTATGTTTGTCTTCGAGTGTCATTTTTTAGCTACTCAGTTAAGCCTTTCCAACGCCAATCCGTTGCAACTTTCTTTCTTCAAGTCATCTTTTACATATATATATATATAATCAATAAATAATAACAAATTTATATGGCACTTAACCTGTGATAAATATTTATCGAGTTTGAAAGAATATATTCTGGTCACAAGGTATTTCCAGTTACGTTAAAGTTATAACACAATACATACACTTTTAAAGTACACTAAATATTACCACAGTGTTAGACATAACTTTGCAGAGTCATCAGGCTATTTTGCAGCTGGAGACGTGAAAAATCCTGAACCTCTCGAATATGTTTCCAATTACATCACGAAGGCAATGCGGAAAGGAGGAAGCAAATACATTACATACTCCCCCTTTTAAAGGATGACTGGAATTAGGGGTCGTAATCGCCAAATTCTTTCGTCACGAATTATCATCCACCACCTTTTACTTCAGAAGCCACTGTAGAGTTATTAGGTTATTTTGAAGCAGGAGACGTGAAAAATGAGCAATGCCCTCGCTGGGACTCGAACCCTGGACCCATCGAATACGCGTCGAGTATGCTTCCAATTACATCACGAAGGTATGAGGAAAGGAGGGAGCGATTATCTTCGTGAATTTTCTGTAAGTTTTTCGCTTTCACATTATGGAATTATACTACGATTTATATGTTACTAGCTCTCTAAATAATAAATACACAAACAAATACTGACAACAGCGCATACATTAAAAGCTTTATTTTTAATATATATAGCAATTTCTGCTGTTCTATTTTCTTCAAATAAGTCTCTCCCTAAGGAACTGAGACTTGCAGTTGAAGAAACATAGTATTAAAAAAAGTCTAACAGTTGAATGACAACATTATAAATATCAACAACATTATCGACAACATTATAAATATATCTTACACAGCTTCAATCAGTGTTTTCAAATAAAATGTGGTACGCCATTTTTTATCTATCGCAGTAATGAAAACATATGCTTTAAAAAAATGCAGTATACATCACGATGTAACAAGACACTTCCTGGTCATTTCAGGCACGGGCAGTCAAAAAAAAAAAAAAAAAGAGGGGGGGGGAAGGGAAAAGAATGCAATTAAAATACTTTTTTTCCCCTGCATAAGAACACAATACTGTATTCTTTAAAATGGTGCTTTATAGTCCTTTAAGCTAAATGCGGTGAGAAAACAATATGGCCTACATTTAAGTATTTTTTCTCCCTTTTTCTTTTTTGCGCATTCATTACCTTAATCGAATTGCCTCAGTTGCTCACGGATAATAGAAACGCAGGGTAAATGACTAGCAGATAATGAAGTTTCCACAGTACCAGTTTAAATATTTCACGCACTGGTCGGTTACGGTTGTTTTAATATTTTCTAATGTTCCAAAATAATGTCTTTTGAGGAGGGTTTTGAATCTCATGAATAGAAAAAGTCACATGATCTCGATTGGGAAAATAAGGGAGCTGAGGAGCTACGGGAATGTTTTTACTCGCCAAGAACTCATAAATGAAAATGCAATGTGACAAGATAGTGACTCTGACTGTCGTACCGAAGAGATTGGGTGCGAATCCCGCAGAAGGCATCGATGTTTGTAAATGTATAGTGTCTTTGCGGCATGGGGCACTTTAAATATAAGGCAAGCCGAAAGTCCTCTCTCGATTTTGGTGGTAGAGGAAGAAGGGTGGGAGACCCTCGGACCCGTCCCCCCGGGGTGCTGTCCATCAAAATTAGGGGTAGAACTCGACAAAGTCGCCACGCGCAATCTTGCTCTCCTTGCCACGATGAATTTCGTGGGCTTGTTCTACAGTTACTCTCAGACAAGTGAGATAAGTCACAACGCATAACATATACAGCACACAATTATTTCAAAAATCGAATCTCTCGGGTTACTTCTTTCAGCAAACAAAAGTTGTGAGATATAATATAACATCAATGAGCACCAACGATAAATGTCGCAGACGTAAGCAAAGATGATCAAAATAAAACATTTCCTTTCGGCTCCCGAAATTTCGCTACAGATAGCCAATCATGATAACTTTTTGTCTCTTTTTAAACTAAGAGAACAATTTTCTCTGGCGCATTTCCCTTTTTCTAACGGAAATCAAAAAATATTACTTTAGTGATAAGACGTAAAAGAATCACAACACCACCCTGCTAACATCGTGTTGTGACATTCATAACAAGAAGAGAAGATGGAGGAACGAGAGCGCAGATGGGAAACTATTTTCCGTTCGTGGCGGTCATATTAAAAGCACACAAGAAATCTCGCGTGCAACGGAATTTTCATTTCTTCCTTTGCTGAGTGAAGGCATGATAAATGCCAAACAGGAAAATATCAGCATAAATGTACACTTTTAATGGAATTAGTCACGTCACTTAAAAAATTCAAAAAACCCAACATCTAATTCTTTTAAAATTTTAGAAATTGAGTTCATTCACACGCATATACTATTTTTAAAATACCTGTATTTATGTTCTTACTCTTAGTTAGTCTGACAGCGCAGCAAATGATGAATTATATCCAGAACATTTTTAAAATACCTGCATACCTATTCTTACCATTCATCTATCTGATA
The DNA here is from genome assembly GCA_000611955.2 of Stegodyphus mimosarum. Taxonomy (NCBI): domain Eukaryota; kingdom Metazoa; phylum Arthropoda; class Arachnida; order Araneae; family Eresidae; genus Stegodyphus; species Stegodyphus mimosarum. Next base: position 153,264 of record KK115932.1, on the reverse strand, counting down.
GAGCAGCAAATGAAGGATTACGAAAGTTTCTGACGTCAAATACTATATAAAAAGCGAAGAGACTTTTATTATAGCATGCCCCACCTTTTTCTTTTACAGGAACTTATAACAATGAAGTAAATTAAATGGGAAGGTACCAGTTCTTTCACGCATCATTTCGATAAAAAGAGAATAAAAATATACACGCCTTTCCCTCTTCCTTAAGCATGTACTTGTGTTATGAGTATAAACCATTCGTATTATTCTGTCACAAAAAACATCTTCTTCCATAAAATGGTTAATCTAGGTTATTTGGCTGTGGAAAAGACACAAAAGCTATCTGCCTAAGAGGAGGGGTGCCTTCGTGGAGGATATTCTTAAAGAAACTGGTTCATATTCGCGTTACATACGGAGAAAACGAACCATGCAACCAGCCTGTTCGTGTGTTATCGAATATAGGTCGAATTCCCAGTGTTCAACTGGCTTAAGCACTTGGCCACTGGTTTGGACTCACAGCAGATGCGTTACTATTGCTTCACATTGCACAAATCCGAAATTTTTTTTATCTGTCGCGTAATTTCAAGTCTAACGCGGGAATATGACATTATATGAAACAAAAATTTTATTCAGAAATTAATAGCTATATTACGTACATATAAGAAAAATTTTCATATCTATTTACTAATAAATATGACTTAAAATCCATAATAACGCATCAAATCACTGTTATACAATAATTTAATATTAGCAGAAGTCTTAAAATTTCTTCAAAAATCCACGAAAATTTTGCCAACAACCGTGTTTTTTAAAACTGCAGTGAAATTGTTGAATCGTTAAATTCGCTCGGCTGCATTTGAAGAAATATTTTCTGAAGAGAAAGCATCGAAAATACGTCGTAAGAGGAAAATCTGCTCTTACAAGGCTTCCTCTACTTCGAAAAATTATAAATAAAAGTCAATTTGGTAGTTTTTTAATTTTTAACATATAAATGCTTTTCGGGTTTCATGATCTTTCGCTAATGGTCAAGTATTCTGGATGTGAGGAAGGAGACTCATATAATAAAAAAAGAAAGCACGACATACCTAAGTCTCTAAAAGTCAAAAATAATTAAGAGGTTCGCCAAACAAGTTTTTTTTCTCCTTTTTGTCTAAAAGGTTTAGTGACGTTAGATTTCTCTTCGCCTGCAGGCTAAATATTTTTTATTGCAGAAAAACACAAAGACTCAGTGTCCTTCAGGTAATATATTATAATTTATTACTTAAAACCGGCTTTCTCCAATGTACACATTTTAATACTTCTGGTGTTTCATTTTTTATCTACATTTTTATATGCATGCCTTACTTTAAGTACGCTAGTAAACGGAAATACATGCCCTCTCTAGTAACCCGCAAAGATTAATAATAGATATAAAAAAGGAAAGGGAAGAGAGAAGAAAAACAGAAGAAGCAACCGATGCAAACTACATAGATCTCGTCATGGTACTTGCTGGAAAATAACATTAAGAGTTGTTTCAAAATATAAAATACTTACGTGAAAAAAGTTACGCATTAAATCCTTTAAAAATAATTAATGCAAAATGAAAGGTTTAAATTAACAAACACTATGCACCATGTAACGCAGCGCTAAGGTACAGAAATGTATACCTTAGGGGGAGGAACGGTGAAATTTCTTAAAAATCCTTATCTCTTTGTTGTCCTATTTTCCATACACATCGTCGTAGTACTTAGTCGAAATTATTTTGGCGTAGTTATTCACATGAGTTTATTTCAGCTACGTTCATACTACTTACTATTTAGGTATTACATTTCTCACGTAGATTCAACGTCACTGGCATAATGACTATCAAACGAAAAACTACGCTAAAAAATAAGTTTTGGTGTTGCTAAAAATATCTACAAAGCTTCATCTGATGAACCGGATTTGTTTGAAATTTTTCCCATTCATAAAAAATTACCTACACAGATACCAATCCAGTTTTTCTCAAAGCTTTCACCATTTTCATATTTTGGCTTTACCTGTTTGATCACTTTTTTGTGTGTTTGTTTGTCTCCCAAAAGCAACAGAATTTTATTGAAAAATCTACCCGACTCACAAACATTTTTACCTCTAATTTCACGTCTTATACTTAGCATTCCTATTCTATATCGACTGTCGAATGCTCCTTCCACGAATATATCTAGGCGAAAGAGACGAATATATCTAGGCGAAAGAACTGCTACTTTCATGATGAATTCTATACAGTATTTTAACTTAAATTCATCTCATTTAAATCTACCTACTTAGTTTAAACTGATTTTACTAAATACCTGTATGGTACAATTCTTACTTGAGTAGAAGACGAAACACCTTCGTATTTATTAATTATTGTTAACTGAACATGGGTTGGTTTGTTCTCCTTGAAAGGTCAACCAATTTCCGGTCAATGACGCTAATTACTTAGTTTGTTGATTACATGTTCATGTTTTAAAAGTTTGCATTTCCAATTTCTTCACGATTCATATTTGACGTACCATTTAAAAAAAAATTCAAGATTAATTTTTAAATATGCTTATAAGTTAATTCATTCCAATAAAATTCTACTACATTTATCAAAGAAGATAATATACTAAATAATCCATTAGTAAATAAATTATTATTTTATAAGTTTTCAGCTTTCGTGCAAGTATTAGAAAATTTATATTAATTATA
>KK115932.1:132105-150493 GCA_000611955.2 Stegodyphus mimosarum | reverse complement strand
ATTATAAGGTATGGCTCCCGCCTTCTTAGCATGCCTTAATGGTCGGTCAGCACACTCGGCACGTATTCCAGAGGTTTGAGTTTCGAGTCCCGGCGAGGGCATAGCTCTATTATTTCAATGAGTCGACAGGATCGATCTCCGCTGCTAACCCCAATGGATGTGTGCAGGCGATATTCAAGTGATGTGTGGGGCAAAAGTTTACTCCAATGAACTCTCAACAATTTCCAGTGACGGGACTGCGAAATCAAAATTAGAAATTTGATTTAATGCCGGCTGTTGAAAGTTCATCTGATATGCGTTTCCTTTATTTTTCTGTTTCAAGGCCGTAGTGTGACGACATTCTAATGCTGTGCTGTACTTTTTTCGTCATTTTAGTGTGTGCTTGAAAAATATCTTCAAGTGTCTCACAGTCTTCAAATATGGTGTTTTTCCAAATGTGAAAAACATTTTAGTGAATTGGGAATGATTTTTCTTGCAAGATTTGTTCATCGTCTCATTTCTAAGTCTGTGGTGTGGATTTTTTTGAAGATTTTATTTAGTGCAACTAAAAATATCATATTTGAAATTACTAATCATTATTATTATATTGATAATCTGAATACATATTGCTGCTTTTTAAAAGTATAGTATTGTTTTATGAAAATATTAAAAATTCGAACCCTAATACTTTAGCGAGGTTAGTGAAGAAGATTTAATTATTTTTCTGGAAGGTTGTTAACATTAATATATTTTGAAATTTGTGTTGAAAATTTTGAATAAGAATTTCATAATTATTCTAAAAATGAAGAGGATACAAAAATAAGTGAAATTAGTACAGATAAGTAATATGAAATTATGGTTAATGCATGTTAAAAAATTTATGGGTTGCTGTAAAGTATGTTGAGGGAGTACTGGTTCAGAAACAGAGGCCTATTATTACCTCTGTACAGTTGTTCCTTTTACCCTCTTCATATAAGATAATGTTGAAGGCTTCATATAAGATAATGTTGGAGGCTTTTTCAAGTAACTGCCTAGGCACCCTGAGCCACCAGTGCAAAACACACTGGTTAGCTCAAGAGGCTAGCCCTAATGATGGATATGTTTGTTTAGAAGTATTGCGAGGCCTTTCAGTTTGTTAAATTCAGAAATTGCAAATGAAAGACAATATTGGTAAAACCATAATTTTAGCAATACTATTACCAAACTTACGATGTTAAAATATAAGTTATTAGAATGAAAATTAGATGTGTTCTGAAAATTTAGAAATTTATTTTGATTATTCAAAATCAGTAATATGTGTTCAAAAGTTTTTTAACTGTGATATATTGTATTCAAAGCTTTACAAAGACTTCTCTGAAGAAATTTAATTATATGGACTGCAAATTACAAAAACGTTTGGACTGAATTTTTAAAGGACTCTAAAATATTATTTAAACAATTATATAAGTTAATATTTTGCAATTATATAAGTAATTAGTTTGGTCAAAATTTCAGGAATTGTATTTTTTGTTAAAAATTTCAAAATTGGTATTTTTTCAAATTATTCCTCCTCATTTGCTTTAACGCTTTTCCTTTAAAAAGGCTTCTTTGTCGCTACGCCTTTCTTTCCTTGACGAGGGGGGATATGTAAGAAAATAAAGAATATGTCTAAGATTAAATTAACAACGCAAATTTCCCTTCTCAATTCTAAAAATAATAACCTCTCTACGCACTGCGTCATTTCTAGATTGATCCATGTCATATGGCACTTACATAAATCTGATGATGTAAATGGAACTTAAAGTCAAGTAACCAATAATAATTTTACAGAAGTATTAACTATCCAATCAAAATGCATTGTAAACCAAAACTAACTCAGTCTGAATTGGGATTTCACCCTGAACGTAACGCACTTGCTCTTTACGCTTCGGTCTAATTGGACTGCTGTCTGCTACTTTCTTCTGTCTTACTGAAAATTAATCTAAAATGTGAGCTATTTTGGAATAGGCACATTTCATGTGCCAAGTTGATTGTGGCCACAACAAGCGGAAATAAAAAATGAAGATTTAATCTGCCTTCGCCTCCAATTTCCTATTCGTTATAGATCAACACTTCTACGACGTTAAAATTCCTGCTCGTCATTTACTTTTTTATTATTACATATATATATAAGGTATGGCTCCCGCCTTCTTAGCATGCCTTAATGGTCGGTCAGCACACTCGGCACGTATTCCAGAGGTTTGAGTTTCGAGTCCCGGCGAGGGCATTGCTCATTTTTCATGTCTTTACAATAATATATTTACAAGAATAATAAAAAATACAAAGTAAAAAGCAGTTCAAAACTAGTTTCTATTGCGTACTAAAAGCAGCAACAAATGGCTGCAGTAATGCAAAATAAATAACACGTTTAAAACGTATCCCATATTCAATTCGGAATAAATCATACGCAAAAACACCAAAAATGAAAAAAGAAATTTTCGTCTTTCAGTGAATCTTCATCAGAAGGTTGGTGCAACGAAAGAAAGAAATAAATCCGCCTGTTTCTGAAGAAACAAAGGCAAATTAAATTTTAAAATAACTCAGAAGAACAAAGAAAGTAATCTGAGTTTATCAGTCAAACCTCTACAGACCAAAGTAGTGTAAAAAATTGTAAAATTATAGCAGCAATAACATAAATTAACTTTAAAAAAGCGTAAAAATATTATTTTGAGTACACAGAGTCCAAAAAGCAAAACATGCAAATATAAGCAATCAATCCAATAGATGGATTAAAAAAAAGTATGTAAATACTGAAAAGCTGAGTTAATTTTTTTTAATAAAGCATCAAATTATAAGCGAGTTAAAAAGCTTAAAATTCTGATCATAATAATTTTCTATTTAAGTGGACCGAGCCCAAAAATATGTAAAACAGAAACAACACATAAAAATATTAATAAATGAAAATTTGATCTAAAGAATAAAAAGACGAGTTAGCTCTTAAAATCTAACATTAGCAGTTTTGGAATGAAACATTAGCGAGTTTTGGAATGAAAAAATATACTCGAGAAAATATATATTAAGGAATATTATTCTGAAAAGTTACTGTTAACACTAGTCAAACAAAAAGAATAACTACTATATTTGTAATAACAGCAATTATTTTACAAAACAGCTTAGCTTATTAATTAAAATGCTAAAAGGTAAAAAAATTCTACATAATTTCATCAGAAAACAGCTACCTTAACTGCAGTTGTTAATCTAAAAATTATTTTTCCCAATTAACCTGCTGTTTTTCCTGATAGGCTATACTTAAAAGCATTTATGGCGGGATAGTTTAGATGTTCTTAGCATTAGGCATTCTTGTCAAAATTCTTACATTAGTTTTAATTTAGATTAGACTGTTTAATAATTATTCTTCTCTTTTATTAACAAAATGGGCCTACTTCAGCTTGTAATTCTCAAGAAATTCCGCTAGAGTTAGTTCCATATTCTGTAAATTTGACATTTTCGTTTTCTACCTTTTTTAGGTTATCTGTAATTTGTAACATTTTTTGCTAAATTCATCTTCTGTATTCTCTAAAATTGCTCACAGTTTATTAGGCATTGTCTTCCCTTCATCACAATTTAACTATTTCGAATTTATTTATTTATTCTTCACAAATTTTAACGTTTTCAAAAACATATTTTTCACAATGCACAACAGCTTTCTCGATCCCTGAAATTAAAAAAAAAAAAAAATTATTATTTTGGTATTAAACACAGCAGCTTCGACTAAGACTAAATTCTAAAAATAAGAAACTAAATTCGTTGAGCTGAAGAGAACAAACATATCCCTTGAACTTAATTTCACAAATTATTCATTTCTACCACACAATATTTAATGTTACAGCAGAAGTTTTTCTAATTATTTAGATTAATATTAATCAGTTTAGAATTCGTAGATTATCTAAATTCATTTGTGCCTCACTCGTTTTGTCCAAGATGAACGTCGAAGAACCTAAGTGAACTGTGTAGAGACTTACGCTGAGTTTAAATAACTAAAACGTAGACTGGAGAAAGGTTAAAATACCCTTTATTTTATTCAAATAAGAATAACAGTCGGCCCCCTTCTCGGGCTTACAGGAAGCCTCTATGCGTGTTTTAACCAAGAATAAGAAATAAGAGACTAAACTATAACTAAATAGAGGAGACTTAGCCGAAGCTAAACACAAGTATCTAACGTAGTTGGCCCTTAATTTAAACTAGCCTGCGAATATCAAATGGCTTGTAATAATACAGCCGAGCGTAACAGCTTAAGAAAGATTTAGCCCTAAGGCAACACGCGCTACTAAGGATTCCTGACAATCTCTAACGAAATAAGTTGAACCTTCCTTAAATACTTCTTCTAACTCATTTGCATTCAACGCAATTCTAAAAACTCATTCCGGTAGGGAGTTGTAAGTGGAATTGATAAGGTTTTCAAAATTAAAATAACTGTTATAAAATTCTAATATACCTTACACATTTTAGGCTTAGCAACAGTATTTTGCTACTGATCAGGTAGAAAATATTTTCTAATTTTAAAACTTTTGTTGCTCTAATGTTACAGATTTTAAGAATTAATTCCGCTTTTAATTGTTTTAGATCAAAATTTCTTTCATTAATTTTTTCTTATGTTCGGTTGCTTCTGTTTTGCGTGCTTTTTTGGAATCGGCCCACTTAAATAGAAAATTATTATTCTTAAATTTTTAACCATTTTTGTTTGCTTATAATTTGATGCTGTAATTTTTTTTAAAAAAAATTAACCATACCAGGACGGCTTTCAAATTTACACGTTTTCATTTTTTTCATGTACTGGACTGCTAATATTTGCACGTTTTGTTTTTTGGACTCTGTCTAATCAAAATTATAATTTTTTGCTTATTTTGATTATGTTTTTGATGCTACAATTTTACAAGTTTTTGCACTATTTACTTCGGCCTGTAGGAGTTGCACTCATAAAGACACATATTACTCTGATTGTTTTTTTTTTAGATTAATTTTTAAACTTTGTGTCTTTGTTAGTTCAGAAACAGGCCGCTTTATTTTACTCCTTTCACTACGATGAGCCCCTGCTCCCCCCAAAAAGTAAATTTCTTCCCCCCCCCCATTTTGGATATGTTTTGCTCCTTTTCTTGCAGTTTACCACTATGTTCCGGTGTTTCTTTTTTTTTTTCATATGGTTTATTTCGAATTAAATATGGGATGAATTCTAAGCGTATTAATTATTTTGCATTCAGTCCCGAGGAAGCCTAAACTTACTTACAATATATTTTGTGTTGAACAGTACTAATTTTTACACTTTTTTTAAAACCACATAATACCCATGCCAACGACAGACAGACAATCTTGCTCTCCTCGTCACAATAAAATTTGCGGATTCTGATGTTACAGTCAGAGAAGTGACAGAAGTCAAAACAACAAATAATCTCCTACGGTTAATCGCTGAACAATTTCAAGCAACATTCTCTTTCCATTAAAAATTAAAAAAGGTCAGTCTTCGCACGTCTTTATCGTTTGTAGACTTAGCGTTTAATAAAAAAGACACGCACTTGCCAGGGTATAGAACAATATTAATAAATTTTAGTTAAATATTACCAAATTAGAAATAGTTAGATAAACTAGCGTCCAATATTTCTTAATGCATAGAAACGTTAGTTGTTCACTTTGTCTTTGAGAACAAGAAAACAGTTTCCGGAACTTGAAACACCCTTCTTTTCTTTACTTATAATCCAAACACAAAATATTTTTCTTCCGCTAATTCCTTAATCAGCTTTACAAAGAATCGAAAATATTTTCACTTCCTCATCAAATCATCATATTATGAAATAATATGCTATTAACCTAAATGTACAACCCCCGCAGAAGCCTTAACTAAGGATTGAGACATACAGATCGTCGTCACAGATCCTTTCAGGCGCCGTACAACCATTTAATCATTACCCATCAGAAATCATAAAACTATACTATATTTATTGGAGACGCAGCCCCAATTCTATCCAATGATAAATGACCGCGTAAGCCTTGCATGGATGCCAACGAGCAGGAGACATAACACTGGATAAGACACGATTATTTTTAAAACATACCAATTTGCTTCCCCCCTCTTGCGGTTTCTTTTCTATTGGGGGTAAAAAGATTTGTTTGAAGATGGATCATACGATAAAAATAGTAACAGCATATGCGTCCTAAACATTTTGACGAAAAATAAAATATCCCAATGCATAAAATGAACACAAGTACGTTACTCCACATTGTTCAAGTAGCACTAAAAACAGAGGTGTACATCTTATCAACTTTATAGCAGTCGCATTTATATAGACACGGATGACCTAACTGGAATTGTTTTTTTTTCTCTAATTGCATATGCTCGTATGAAATGAAAAACTGTATTAATTTTTTTCCACTGCAAATTTTCATAAATCAGAACTTTACTGCACTGTATATTTCGAAGCATTTAAAGACGTGATGATCTCGTTTCTCAGCACAGGGTATGGTATTAAACACTTATACAGTTTTGCGATTAGAACACACCAATCAATCTCTGCTCTTTACTTCAAATAGTAAAAAGCAAAAAGGTAGCTTATATCAAGCCCTTTTTTTAAAAAAACAAATATGATAAGTCATTGTGCAAATATTCGGCAGTGAAAAGTCGCAGACCAGATGTTCCACTTATCGCCACACATACATAAATTATGACGCGACCATTTCATAATGATGCCCCGTCATTATGAAGAAGACCCGTCACATTTTATGCTTGCTCATTAAAGGGGAGGGAGTGTCCGCATACTTACAAAGATAAGTTTCTAACTTGGAAAAAAGCAGCCTTCATAAAAGGTACGGTACCTGTAAGCTCGAGGTTTCTGTTTTTTCGAACAGCAGCCGGCTACTTTAAATTGACGGCACTTTTACTACGAAGCACCATTACGAAGGCGACCAAAATGTGACATAGGAGTTTTATTTCCTCGTTTCGATGAACGTCCACAAAAAAACTGTTTATTACCCGGTTTCAGCCATCACTTAAATGGAATCTGCATAAAACAATATGAATTTACACTGCGAAGCTTCATCACCAAGAGCCATGAGTTCATTATAATTTACAATTACTTATGCTTTTGTATGACACTTCCTGAACTTCCATCTACCTACTTCAGCACTTTTTAAATAAGAAACAAAAGGAAGTAAACATCTGTTCAAGCTTGATAAAATATAGCATTTAAACCTACGCAAATGATATTCTATCACCGAATTGATTTAATACACAATCAATATGGTTTTGAACTCTGGTAGCCCATAAAAAGAATACGACGGCAAAGGGTTCGTAGCACTTGTACGATGAAAAACTGTCCTTTTGTTTTATAACTAAGAGCTTTCCGGAAGAAAATTACTTAAATTTCTGTTTTTAAGAGATTACGAAGTTTGTCTATTGTTAAAAATGTTCATTTAACCCAAACTATAAAAAGTGCGCAGATAAATGAATGTGCCGTTTGGTATTTCAGGCTAGAAACCGGTTCTAAATGAATTAATCCATCACTATTTAAATATGTCCCTTCAATAGCAATTTACACATTTTATTGAAAACATCGGAAAATTCAACGGAACAGCAGTTAGTACAGTTGCAGCATGAGACACCGCAATTAATTACTCATTCTGCAACTGACCACTGCCCAGAATGACCTTTAGGCCACGAACTGGAGCGGCATGACATCACTGCAAAAAAGGAAAGAAAATAACTGCTTACTATGGAAAACATTTGTAAAGGAAAACCCTCTTGAAAAGACTCGCAGCAGCACAGAAGCAGCAACATCGGTAAGTCCTGGAAGCATTACCAACGTCGAGCATTTTGAATCAATAAATTGAGTCTGATTGATGTTGTTGTACATTGTTTTTTGAGTCCTCGAATTCACAAAGAAATCGTCAACATATTCTTAGGAAAGGAGAAACTAAAAAGTGACTTAAAGCAGCTTTATGCTATTTTAGCTTGAGAGTAAGAACAGACAGTTGCATGCTTTCTTCTCTTCAACATGGTTGCTACTCAGTTCTTATCACGTAGCGAATGGGCATTAAAAATTAAACAGATATGGATTTCTTGATGTGACAGGAAAATATTCCTTAAACTGCAGTAGCAGATACATACATCCAAAAATGTACTAGAGTAACTACAAGCTAATTTCAAAGCATATTATAAGCAAACTTTAATGATTCTAATTTGTTTAGTTAAATAAAAATATAAAATTTTGTTTCGAAATGAGCACGCTGATATTTCGCTATGACTACAAGATATCAGATGCTGTAATCAAACTGCCAAACAAAAATTATTGCGGCTGCTAATACAGTATTCTGAAAGAGTTACGATCTCCAACTCTCAACAGATCATACGTCTAATACTGTTCAAAATCTACCAATGCTTAGCTATTTTCTATGAAATGTTGTCTATACAATAATTAGGCACTTCAAATTTTAAGCACGCTGCCGAAAAGCTTTAAAACTTAGGCTTCATGACATAATGCATAGACTGATTAATAATTCCTACTTTTTGCAACTTAAGAAAATAAGCTGCATTCTGCCGGTCTACAATTCGCACAGCTTCGAAAGGAAAAGCCTAGATTTATATAATATATTCCAAAGTCTAGACACGCAAATTTCACACTTAAGGTGGGAAGAACTTAACGTCGTCTGGTAAACCCATTTTTACTTTGATCTTCCTCCTCTTTTGGAAACAATGAACATATCTTAAATTTATAACGATACTGTGCACAGACATCGACCCATGTAAAACTGTATATCCAATATAAAAGTACATATGCTTTCGTTGTTTTAGCCCTTCCCGCTGAAACGAAAAGAACAACACTCTTCCAAATCCAGAAACTTGCGTAGTGAATACAGCATCATGTAAAACTTCCCATTGTTCGAAGGAAAAAAAAAAGAAGAAGAAGCCAAAAGTTTGCCCCCCCCCCTTTTGTGTGTGTGTGTGTTGTCAATAAATTTACATTTTCCCTACGAATGACTGCTTCCCGAAATGCCTTTTGTAGTTTTGTTTGTTTTAATAAAAATTACTTTTGTAGTTTCCCTCCCCACACATCTCTAACCAAATTGGCAACGTACCCCTGAACTATTATCTTGTTTATTAAAAGCCACTGTTCACGAGCAGTGATGGAAAAGATGGTTATTCAAATAAAGAAGGATGAAAAAGAAGGTTATTCAAATAAAGAAGGATGAAAAAGAAGGTTATTCAAATAAACATAAAAGAAGAATTGATTACACAGTATGTGTTAAAAATTTCCTGAATTCTGCATTTATTTAATACTGGAACGATTATACGACTTAATTCAAAAAAAAAAAAAAAAACTTTGTTGGAGAACAAGTCTTTATTTTAAGTGAAGCCGATGACATATAAAACTGCCAGAGAAATGTGATAATGCAAATCCTCTAGCTAAATGGAAGCTTTCGAATTTCTCCAGATAAAGAGAACATATATCAAGGCCTAACAGAGAACTAGAAAAAAATCTCGAAATTGAAATGCTTCCAAAATTATCTTGATTATACCAAAAGGAACACAATTTTCCGAATATGACTTTTGACAATATGTCAAGATGTGTTATGTTATTTGTTCCTAAACCACACATGTTTACGTATTTAAACTTTACAACAGTACTTAATGCACAAGCTTTGAATACCACAAAAAAAAAAAAAAAAAACTGTTTAAGGGAGAATCTTCTTATACTTTTCTTTGCCTCTGAGCACCACTCAATTCTGCTTGAGACTCACTAGGCCTCTGTTTCGCTAAAAATTCGCCCAATGATTTGTTATTGAATACGTTTAAAAATGTTTCTAAAATAAAACACGGCATCGGCACTGAAAAATGCGTATGTTGTAGTCTGCTACTGCTCTATCGATATATTGTTACGTGAAAACTTTGCATCTTACTCCAATTTTGCAGAAATTCGGCGGATCAGAAGAAAATAAAAACTAGGATATATGTTTTCTTCCTTCCTCTTAGGATTTCTTCCCCACTTGCCTTTCGTTGCTGTATTCATTCTTACAAAGTTCATTTCTACGGTCCTCTATAACTTCGCCACGTCTTCATTGTTAACGCTAGTTTTTTGTCTAAAGGCACAATATCGTAGATAACAAAAAAAGTCCTATGCGTCAAAGCGCACAATGTCTTTGCCTGCATTCCAGACTAGCCTATAATTTTCTCCAGGTCGAATTCATGGTCCTAGTACTTGATGCTAACCTCTGCTAATAAGATTTAAGCAATGGAAAATATTAAAATGTAACCAAAAGTCATGAGTGTCGAGATACAGGAAACCAACAAGGTAACGCGCACATATCAATATGGTTCATGCTAATCTATATTTTAAATTACTGTTTTTTAATTGAAATCTAATTTGCTCACTACGATGTAGACGGTTTTCAGAAAATACAACAATCAGTTGTACGATCAGCGGTACAAAGAAAATTACAAAAACTGCAACACCATATTCAACAGAAAAAAATTTTGATTTAAGGGGAAGGACTATTCAAGAACTCTCAAAATTCTCATACTTCGGAAGAAGAAAAGCGGAATTTCATTAGGCGATAGAAATACAAGAACAAAATTAGTAGCTTCCTGCAAAAAGTTCAAATTGTAATTATACCAGTTAAAAACAGATTAAGAAACACATCTGAAACAACTTCAACTTTTCAGTAAAAAAGAGATGAAAAAGAAAAGGAAGGGAAAAAGAGAAAGAAAAAAGCGCATTAAAAATTCTCCTCTTTCTCTAAAAAAATGCGTCCGGTCAATCAAAAAGCATTAAATTAATTTTTTTTTTCCTTTTCCTGTTCAACGCATGATGAACACTCTGCCCGTTCTAGCGTTTTACAAGAATTAAACACAAATAGAAGACTTAAAAAAAGGGGGGGAGGTCTCAATTCTAATTTGAAAAAAGTACTATAAAGGTAGGGGAACGAAAGATCCATTAATTTTCGCTCTAAATGAGTGAAGCCTTTATTTTTTCCATGCAATGATAGAAATGGAGGAAATTTAACGTGTTACGATCATATATGTCTAAAATCCTTGAAATAAAGCGAAGTAAAAATTTCTCTCCTCCCCTCCTCTGCCAAGAATAAAAATTTTGTATAACTGCAAAATTTATAATGCGAGACAAAATTCAGAATCTAACAAATATGGGCAATAAATTGGCGTAAGGCGTTTATGACTCTAAATCAAGTTAAAATATACTACAAACAGCATAAACTTTCAGTTAATAATCACTATAGTTAGATAATTAAATTCACGGCAAAGTAAGCTATAGTAAATTTTCCAAAGACAATCCTGTAGAACAGGGGTTCTCAACCGGTGGTACGTAAAGAAGCAAAGTGTTTTCATTATTAAATTCAAAAATTAAAACCCCAGCATCCTGATTGAGTTTTTTCTCTAACACTCCTAAATTTATGAGACCCGAGCTTTGTTCAAGGTCAATAGCCGCTTATAGACTTGCAAGAGGCGAACGATCTGTCCGCATGGAAACAATTTACTTACACTAAGAATATTTGGATTTACTTGAAATGGAGAGGAAATGGACCCTCAACCTCAATGTGTTGTTTGCGTGAACTATTATCCAATAAAAGTATAAAACCTTGTTTCTTAAAAGACATCTTGAACCTAAGTATGCCAATTTAAAGGATAAATCTGAAGAATGTTTTAAGAGGAAATTATCGGAGTTCAAAAACAGTAGACAAGTAATGAAAGGTTTTGTTACTTCAAGTGAAAAAACTTTGGAAGCTAGTTACCTGGTAAAAGAATTTGTAAGACTGGGCAGGCTGACACTATTTCAGAAAAACCTTATATTACTAGCAGCTAAAGATATAGTTTTAATATTTTCAACAAAAAAGCGGCTATTATGAACTTAATCATATTCCGTTATCAAATGATACAGTAAGTCAAAGAATTCATGAAATGGCAAATTTCATAAAAGAGACACTTACTCAAAAAATAAAACACAGTGAGTATTTCGCATTGCAGTTGGATGGAAGTACTGATATAACGAATTTTGTTCAATTATTAGTTTACATACATGTGAATAGGAGGACGGCAACAACTCAACACCACTAACGGTATCACGAGAAAGATTGTTGATGGAAGATAAGACGAGCTGTTGTGTTTTCGACTAAGACGTAATGATTAGACAACAATAGATGTACCTTCTTGATTATCACTCTTTTCTTCATTTGTAAATAGTCACCAATGTAAATAGCCACTAATGTACCTTCACCAATAGTTAAATAAACTACTTTAGTTACCTAGATATGTATCGTCAGCTTATAAAATCCCCTAGACGCCGAGTCCACATACATTTCGAAGAAGATAAACGAATTGCTGAAGGGTATTTATTTTGCGAATCTCTTCATGATAGAGCAATTGCAATTGGAATTTTCAAAGTAATTGACAATTTTATGTTTGAGAATGATATTCCTTGGATATAAGGTATTTCTCCCGCCTTCTTCGCATGCCTTCGTGGTGTAGTGGTCATCACGCTCGACGCCTATGCGAGAGGTCCGTGGTTCGACTCCGGCGATTGCACTGTTACTTTTTCATCTCTCTTGCTTTCAAAAACTATCTAATGTCTCTACAAAGTGCCTTACCGTATGCAGTGACAGAGATCGGACTTTAACACGAAAACATTCCGGAGTGATTTCTCAAATAAAGAAAGTCGCACCTGAAACTAAATTTACTCACTGCTTTATACATCGTGAAACTTTAGTAACTAAACTTTAGTAGCCAAGACAATCCCTGAAAGCCTTAAAATCGTTTTAAATCAAGCTATGAAAATTGTTAACTTTGTTCAAAGCCGAACTTTAAATTCAAGAATATTTACTATTGTATGCTACGAGATGGGCAGTGAGCATGAAACGCTTTTGGTACATTCCGAAGTAAGGTGGTAATCCAGATGCAAAGTTTTAAATCGTGCTTCTTGAACTTCGATCAGAAATTTAAATTTTCCTCTGAGAACCAAAATTTGAATTGCAAAAATGTTTATTTAGTGAATTATGGTTGGCGCGTTCAGCATATTTAGCTGATATTTTTGGAAAGGTAAATGAATTAAATTTAAGATTAGAAGGACAAAATGTTAATTTGTTTATTGTTAGAGATAAAATAAAGGCATTGATAAAAAAATCGAGCTAATAATCATAGAATTGGATAATAATGTTTTAGGCTTTTTGCCACTTTTAGAAAGTTTTCTAACCGAAAATAATTTGAAAAATAGAAGAAGAATTGGTATCCGACATTAAAAATTATTGTTTTCAATTGATAAATAATTTCAATATGTATTTTCCCACGGATTATGAAAAAAAATTGGATTAGAAATCCATTTTGTTTAAATATACCTGAAATTTTATCTCTTGAAGAAAAAGAACCATTGATAGAAACTTTCTGTATTCGAGCTATAACTGAAGATTTCAAAAATAACAAACTTGTTAACTTTTGGCTTAACCGAAAAAAAAAATAATAAATTTAGAAGCATTTGAAATAAAGTTATTAAATTTTTATTGCGTTTTTGCACAACCTATATGTGTGAACAAGAATTTTCTTCCATGTTACATTTAAAAAACAAGTACAGAACAAAATGATATGTGGAATCTAATTTACGATTAAAACTAAATGAAATATGATCATGCATAAAAAAAATCATTTCTCTTAAACAGGCCCAATTTCGCACTAAATTTTAGAATTAAAGCATTATAACTTAAATTTTTATAATTAAAATGGTAACCAATTTTTAATCTAATATTTTTATGTGTGCATATTTAATTCAAATAGCCAATAGGTTGTGCATATGGCAAAATACATTTTAACCCAAAGAGCGTTAGCCCGGAAGAGTCATTAATTTCACAATTGCATTTTGCGTCGATTCACTTTACAAACTGTTGCCACCAAATATTATCGACATGCATTATATTTAAAGAAACTAAATAATGAAGAATCTGCATGAATGTTTCTTGCACTGTGAAAAAACAAAAGTAACTAGAGCCATTATATTTTGAATAACGTAGTCTTCCGACCCAACATGGCCACTCGGAAGCCTGATTTTGAATTTCGAATCTGCTTTCTTATCTGTTTCAAATTTTGCAAAACTTTAACGAATTTTTGATTAACAAACTCTACGATTTCAAAGCGAGCAATGGCAACGATGTACGAAGAAAAAAACATTTTAATATCCAGCGCGCGAGACTGTGTATCGGAAATTCTAAAAGTATGCTTTTTTTTAAATATTTTGTGATATTGCTGTTGAAATAAATTGTATGTGGTTTAAGTGCGAAGAACATGATATTTAATATATAAAGGTAACACAATGTTAAAAAAAAGTCCTTTTGGGCGTAATATAAAATCAAAGCATTTAGCCCAGAAGGGCTATTAACTTTGTTTTGGCATTTTGGGTTCTGAAAAATTTCTGAATCTGAAAAGCGAAACGGACATTTAAGTTTTCATGTCCGTTTCGCTTTTCAGATTCTTGCCACCAAACATTATCACCCTGTGTTATATTTAAGGAAATTAAATAATGAAGAATCTGCATGTATTTATGTATGTATGTTTCTCGTTTTGTGATAAAACAACGGTATCTAGAAACGTCAAATTTGAATAATGTAATCCTCAACCGAATATGGCCATTTGGATGCTCTAATTTGGAATTTGTTTTATTATCGATTTTATATTTCGTAACACTTTAACGCATTTTTTATTTATAAAATCGCTTTCAAAGCCAGCAATGGCAACACCTACGGGGGGAAAACAAAAATTACCTCGAGCGCGCGAGACTGTGTATCGGAAATTCCAAAAGATATGCTCTTAAATATTTTGTGATATTGCTGTTGAATTGAATTTTATGGTTTAAGTGCGAAGAACATGATATTTAATAAATAAAGGTAACACACAAAACGTTAAAAAAAAAAAAAACGCCCCTTAGAGCGTAATATATATTGATATTGCTGTTGAATTGAATTTTATGGTTTAAGTGCGAAGAAGATGATATTTAATAAATAAAGGTAACACATAAAACGTTAAAAAAAAAAAAAAACGCCCCTTAGAGCGTAATATATAGTCCGAAAGCTTTCGGGTGCTTTTTTTTTAATATTTTTATTCAAAAATTGAAAAATTTTCATTGTATAATGTAATGGTGATACTAAAGGTTTTCAATTTTTGTTTAGATGGTACGCGTTCGACGAAAGGTTAAGAACCGCTGCTCTAGAACATGTTTCCTTCAGCTTTTATTCATTCATTATCATTTTCTATAATGTAATGTCACAAACTCTCACGAAAATCAAGAATGCGAAGATGAAGGCATAAATCTTTTATTTCTGCATTAAAATACAAAGAAAACTATTCATAATTAAAATCATCAAAGAAATATCTTTGACACACACATCGTCTTAACGCAGTTCGTCAGAAACTCGTTTCCACGAGGACAGGAGTTATCTTCAGAAGCGAAAAGATCCCTTTTGTTGGGTGCGCCTGCCCTTTTATACCGGCGCACAATGGAATGTTTGGCCTTGAGACATTAAGGCTTAGCTGGAAGGAACATTCCTGACTATTCATCGCGTGGTTCTTTCTGAAACCAAGAAGCTCAAAATCTAACTGTCCACATCCATATACAACATGAGAATTCCCTGTCTTTATAATAAAAAGATGGCGCAGCAGCGGCACTGAAGACTGGTGATTTCCACTTGAGTTCGAATCCAGGCGAAAACGGCTGGCTGCATGGGCGTTTTCGTGGTTTTCCCCATGTGTAACGTGTGTACGAGTAAGTTTCCTTTAGAAAGTCCTCCACGAAGGCATCCCTCCCATTAGGCAGATAACCCTAGTGGGATTTGCCATAATAAACTAAACCAAACCAAGTCATAATAAAAAGAAATTTTTCGCGATCTCTAAAGATTTCATGTGTGTAGAATTGCAACATTATTATAATTATGTTCATGGAATGCATTAAAATCATACTAAATTTTAAAAAATTACAGAAGAGCTTAAAAAACATTTTAGATATCGCATGTACTGACATCTGAGAAGAGCATAATATTAGCTGCGCAAGTAAAATATGTAAACACATTCAATTATCCCCCTGCCCCCCAAAAAAACTCTCGTAATTTGTATTTCGAAATAGTTTGCATTTTTGCACAAAATGCAAAAATAATTTTAAAAAAAAAAAAAAAAAAAAAAAAAAAACCAGAAAATGATTAAAAAAAAAAACCTCATGAGAATGATGGAAATATATACATATAACAGAAACTTTCTCCCTCTCATACGGTCAATTTTTAGCGATATGCACAGGAACGAAAATTTAAAATTACTAGATAACGTGAATGTTTGAAAGTCTTATTAAAAATGCGATAAAAAATATCAATTCATTGAAAATTACGACGAGTATAACTGCAGATTTTACGTGAATAACAATAATGAAAATTGCGGTTATTTTAGCTCTCGGGGAGAAAGTAGCTCGCAGTTTTCATATCTTCATACATACACTTCCACAGACGAAAATTCAAAATTAAGCTGTTCACGCTTCTTATTGCCTTAACCTATACTAAAGCACATAATACAAGAGCTTCCGATATAGAAAATACAAACTTATGTCAGGGTTAAAAAATAAATAAATAAACTTTGCGAATAGATGTAATAATCCGACAATGGCATAAATGCAAAATGTATTAACGGCAGTTCTTGCACAAAAATTTTTTGGATAAGCCGAAATCACTACATGTAGCGCGTCGTAAATTATGTATCAATTAAATTTACGCATTTTCACATCTAAAAATAAATTCTGAACGTGTTAGTGAAGGTAGAATCATCTAATCAAATTTCACCCCACAGCTTACACAATGCGAGCAAAATAATAAAAATCTATGAATCCGAAGTCGGAAAAAACAAATTCTAATTCTGGAGTCAATGCAACAACATATATAGTCACAACAGACATCCGGTTCAGAAAAAGACAACTGCTAAGCAAATTGATTCGTTGAATTTCTCTCCGTAAAATACATTAAGTCTTGAAATCTCTAGAAAATGCTTTATTTTTGCGTCTTAACAAAACATAACTAAGAGGGCGCCATCAATACACCCCACCACTACCACAAATATATAAACTATGCGGAAACAGTACTCTTAATACACGAACTAACTTCAAAAAATAGTCTGAAGCATGGTTTCGACTCTTACGCTTTTAATTCAATTAAACTAATAAGAACAGCTGCGTCGTCCGATGAGCATCGAAGGCATTAACTCATTTCATTACAGCGCGTAAAAGCTCCGAAGGGGAGATCAAAAAAACAAAAAACGGAATAAGCAGCAAACAGACAAAGCACTGGAGTTTAACCGACACTGACCCCTACGCAACTCATTCATCAATGCCTTTCCGCTACATGCACATGCGCAGTTAACGCTCTCCACTCTGCTGCCTACCGTTTCTCAACACAAGGGAATTTATGCTGTTCACGGATTTGTGGCAGCTGCAAATATACGAAATTGACAATATTCCAAGATCACTGCGCATGTACAGCGTAAATTACGTTTTACTGGCCTTAATTATTAGCAGGGCTGCAAAACGAATAAAAATAAAAGGTAGATGCAAGAAAATGCATAGAGAAAGCAGCAAAACTGGAAAATATATTTCTGAAAACATCTTATCCTACATGCACACACAATAACATTCTGATCTACACGTTCGACTTTAAATGCCGTATCGCGAGAAAAAAAAAGGGGGGATGGCCTCTTTTCTTTACTTGTACACACGATTAAGCCCAAGAATACAATATGACTTCCTGTTCAACACGATAACGTTAGTAAAACAATATTCAACCATGACATTCTGCTTGCTGTTTTTCAAATGATTATCGTAACCACGCTGATTTCACATTTTCCCATTTGCTTCAAAAGAAGCCCTTGTGTTAAAAGAAGCCCTTGTAAAAAATGTTACGCATAACAGCTTTCAGTTAAATAGAAGCAAGCCTCATGTTGAGATTCTATCCCCAAAGCACACTAAGTGCATAAACTATTAAACTTCTGATATAAAAGTGGTGAAGTTCATGTATAATTGCGTGAAATAAGAAAAATCAGTCAAAAATTAATTTGATTTATTTGATTACGGTAAAGCACGAGAGGGATACCTTCGTGGAGAACTTTCTAAGGAATCTCGCTCATATTCACATTATACAGGTCGTAAATAATTAGTTGACGACAAAGTCTAATAACAGACATCAACTGTCAACAACAGTTTGCTCAAGCAAATCAGACTCTGTTAAAGCCGCCCCACCGGTGTAGTGGTTAGTGTCGCTGACTGCCATGCCGGAAGGCCCGGGTTCGAGTCCCGGAGAAGGCATGGGTGTTTGTAAATGTATAGTATCCATGCGGCATGTGGTCACTCTAAATATGCGGCGACCCGAAAGTCCTCTCGAGAGGTGG